>CANUEX010143718.1:0-11151 GCA_948099535.1 Jatropha multifida | reverse complement strand
GTCTTTGGGTTGCATCATCTTGGATACACCAGCAAGCAACTTTGCAGACTCTTATTAGCTTATCCAAATCGGCATTGCCATCTAATCTTGGATCCAATAGTCTAAGGATATTGCCACCTTCAGTTATTTGCCTAGCAACCCTAGTTGCTATCTAATCGTTTTTTTACATTTCAATCCAAATCGTTTTTTTTAGCTTGCCAATTCTTACAATGACCAGGAGTTGACTTCACCTCCACATTCTGTCTTGTTGTTAAGCCAAGCACCATCCGACTTGTCTTAGCCATTGCCACTACTTTTAATTGGCCTCTTTACCAGCAAGATGTCAACAATGCTTTCCTTCAAGGCACCTTATCTGATGAAGTTTTTACGACACAACCACCTAGATTTGTTGATGTAATTTATCCTCAGTACATCTCCAAACTCAAAAAAGCTAATTATGGGTTAAAACAAGATCCGCGTACTTGGAACTTGGAGGTCAACAATTTCCTTACATCTATTGGCTTCACCAACTCCAAATCTGATTCATCACTATTTATTATGCATGCTTCTCAATTTGTCATTTATCTTTTAGTATACGTTGATGACATCATTATCACTAGTTCTTCTAATGATCAAATTCAGCAAGTGTATAGTGCTCTTTCTTCTACGTTCTCTCTCAAACAGCTTGCATCATTAACATACCTTTTGGGACTCGAAGTATCTCAAACAAGTGTCGGCCTTCTTCTCTCCCAACGCAAATACACTACTGATCTCCTTTAGAAGTTTGACATGATGGAATCAAAGGGTGTTCACACCCCACTTGATACAACTACTCAACTCCAACCAAATGATGGATCCTCTTCTACTAATGCTAAAAAATATCATCAACTAATTGGAGCACTTCAATATATGGCCTTCACTCGTCCAGATTTAGCTTACTAAGTTAATATACTGTCTCAATTTATGCATTGTCCTACAGCTCTTCACTGGCAGTTAGCTAAGTGTTTTTTACGCTACTTGAAAGAAATATACATGTTTGCTCTTCAAATTTGTTCTAGCACTCCACTCAATCTTATTGCCTACTCAGACTCTGATTGGGCTAGAAATAAGGATGATTGAACTTCCACTTCTGCATATGTATCTTCTTTGGAGGTGCTGCCATCAGTTTGTCATCCAAAAAAAAATGTACAGTTGCTCGTTCATAGGAAAATGTTTTTCATAAATTTCAGCACTTTTAGGCTTTCAGAAAAATAAATCAATAGAAAATATTTTCCCATTCAAAAGAAAATTAACTCATTTTTTAAAGAAAGATGACTACTTATTTTCGAAAGAGACAATATCTAGATATTAATAAATTTATATTTTTTAATTTATTAATCATCAGTAATTACTATTATTAGTTACTGTTATTCATAATTTAACTCTTTTTGTTTTTTTCATTGTTCTCATATTAATAATAAAATTTTTAAAATACAAAATTTCTATTATTATTAATATTTTTAGTCTTATGGTTAACGAAATTTTTTAATATTGCAATCATACAACAGATAAGTAATTTGATCTTAAAAAATATTTTTCAAACGACATTATTTTACGGAACAAACGTGCGTTAATTACAACTATTTCACCTAGAATTAGGAAAAATGTAGTCTAGAACCAACCCGCGTGATCGCTGTATTCATACAAGTTGGTAGTTCAGCAGCAAATGTGCCAATGAATTGATCCACCAGAAAAATATTCTGCCAAGCAAATTGGAAATCTAGGAAGCAATACTAGAGGTAGTCAAAAAACCTCTCCCTATTCAACAGCAACTATATATGGTATCCAAGAAAAGCAGAGATTTTTATTTTAGACAAGTTGTTGAACGAATTTTATAAAACGAGCAGAGGGATCAATATCCACTTATAAACCAAAAGAAGAGAACCGGTAAATGACAATATGGGATATCACCTAAGAAGCAAAATTCTGCAATACACTTCGAGAATTTACCAAAACTAACTAAGTTTGATAGGTTCACCACATAGCTGCTCTAATTCACTTTCCAAAACTTTGAACAAATTTGCTTTTGTCCGCCTATAAACCCAAGCTTGAGCACTTCGGTCCCAATCAAACCTCGATGGGCCACTGCAAGAAAACAATAACAATTCAACTTCATAAGAAAATTAAAAGTTAAGAAAAAGAATTGCCAACCAAAGTACTCCCTGAATTGCATCAGGAGCATCATGGGGTTAAGGATCATTTAGTTAGATTATCACTTATTTCAATCAGAGACAAAGATTAAAAGGCAGACAGGTAAAAATTAACAGTCACTTTAAGCTTCATCATTGTTTGGGTTCAGAAAAGTAGTAAATTAATTTCATCACTTGTAACTAGAAAAGCTTTTCAATGAGATTCTTTTCTCTGTCTTGGAAGCGTGTGCATGTGTGTGTGAATTACATTCTGAACTCCAGCCATTTTGCTCTCCATAAAAAATTCACATTTACAATAGCAGGAAAACTTCACATTTCAGACATTATACCATGACCTAATAAATACAATTGGGACCATAATTAAAATCCTTAAATAGAAAAAAAAAAACAAAATACATAGGAATTAAGCACACAACTTCAAACCTGATGGATGAACAAAATTTAGGTTTAGAGAATGACAGACATTTGATCGATCTGTCGGCCCTTAACCCTTTTATTTCTACTATTACTTGTTCTACCAAAAAATTCTCAGAGTAAATTAAAGAATCTTGCAAATTAGATTGTATTACTAAAAGTGAATTGTCCTAAGTAGCCATACCATGACCAACAATGCTTTTAAAAAAAATTGTCTGTGAGAAAGATGAACCACAGTGTATTTTTTTTCACTATCTTGTATCCTTCAAAAAATTAACCATCATGACACTCCCAAAAAATGAAGTCCAACGTTTTTGCACTGTCGTCCACCATCCAATTAACATACTTTCTACTAAGATACAAAATTAATGACAATAACCATGACTCCACCATCCAGTGTCAACCAATATAAAGGAACCTTTAACAGTTTGCCACTTCATAAGCTTTCTTCATAACAACTTGATCGTTTGACCAACTGAATTTCTAACATGTTCAATCATACCTCAAAATGAAGAAACGAACAAATTCAATGATTACAATGACTACAACACTTTCATTGATCAATGATAATTCATATGAAAACACAATCAAATTGAAAAAGAAATTAAAAGAAAAAACTTATTTGATTTCTAAATGCAAGGGCTAAACTTAAATCTAGTTCTTAAATAAAAATTATAAGTAAAAAATTCAATTACAAGGAGAGGAATAGGAAATCTGGTGTGCTAAGAGTCAATTGGACAAGAAAAACACAAGCAAAGCTGTCATTGTGCGACCAAAATGCAACACTGCAGCACAGCACATGAAAGCTGAAACAACAAGTAGAACAATTTGATACCTCACTGGCGAAGACAACCAAAGTTGCCTATTGGGCGTTTGCTTGTTCAGCACATAGGTGCCCAAATCTCCAAGCTTGAGAGTCAAAACCTCATTCTACCAAAAACATCAAGAAAAGAAGAACCCATTAAAGACACAAAAGAAAACTATTAAGCTGGCAAAACCTAAAAAAGAACACATCAATCAATCTCACCCCATAATCTATGTCAAGCCCATCAATTTGGACACTATCGCCATATTCCTGCACAACAACAACAGCAATTAAAATCAACCCATAAGATACAAAGATAATAATTTCTTTTGAATAAACTTGGAAGCAGATAAATTTCATTCATCAACCTCGAACTTCTCTTGAAGGTCATGAATAGTGGAATCAGCCAGTTTGTGAAATTCATCTTCCTGTAGAAGAGAACTGTATCCACATTAATTGTTATTAGATACTAATCACCTATTTCCAATTCCTCAAAGCGATACAAAATCACAGAAACCAAAAAAAAAAAAAAAATGGAGATGCGCAAAGTTAAACACATAGCGGAGATTATAGATCAAAACAAACCGGTAATCAATGGCTGTAGGGCCTTGAGATTCCGCGCCGAGATCCGAAGGGCGAGAACAGAAGCTTCTAGAAGAAGACGAGCAAGGGGGATTGAGAGATTTTAAATGGCAGTGGAGAGCTACTGGAGCTTCTAAAAGCAGAAAACTTGACTGATGAAATTTTGAAGAACAAGAAGTAGAAGGAAGATGAGGAAAAGAAGAAAAGCGAGGTTTCAGAAGCGTTGAGAATCTTCTAACAGAGACAATTTTTGAAGCCATTGTTAACACTTCAGAGTTGGGAATTAACTTTTCGATTCTGCTCTTCCCTAAAACTAAAACGTTTCAGTTTCAAGTTTTGTTTCTTCACCGAGAAAATTACTACTCCCTCACACCTATAATTTTTGGTGTTGCTTTTGTTTTCATCGGTAACCAGGGATGGCAGCGGGGCGGGTCCCGCAAAAAATAAGCTACCTAAATCCGAATCCGTTAACAAATATACTACCCGAATCCGTCCCGAACCCGTTAAGGAATAAACCAAATCCGTTTAGAGATACCTGCGTACTACCTGAATCCGCGTAACTACCCGTTTAATCACATTTATTCATTCCTTCAAACCAGAATCAGCAACCATAACAATTCTGCAAATCTAAAATCTCTTGTATAATGATCATTCGTAAATTGGTACAATTATAACATTCTCAAGACATCAACAAATTAAGAATAAAAGCAAATCATCATCATATCAACAAATAAAACATGCAGAAACCCAGAAACGAAAACAAATAAAAAATAAACATTAATTCAACAATATCTTCAACAATTGCTCATTTTTTGTCTGTTTATATGTATTTATATATAAAAAAAGAAAAAGAAAAAAGGATGAAGCCAAAAAAAATTGAGAACGAAACAAAAATAATCAAAAACAAGCCTGGCTCTTGTACGCTTGAAGAACACGACTGCTGCGGAGTCGACGGTTAGAAACGAAAGCGACGGGAGTTGTAAAAAAGACTGCGGCTGTAGAAGGAGAACACGAGAGCAGCGCAGGTGAAGGGAGGGAGAGGAGAAACGCTGGACTTTGCGGCGGTAGAAGGAGAAAACGAGAGCGGCGCAGGCGAAAGGATGGAGAGAAGAAATGCTGGACTTTGAGTTGTGAGACTGGCTGTAGAAGGAGAAAATGAGAGCGGCGCAGATGAAGGACGGGAGAGGAGAAACGCTGGACTGAGTTGAGAGATTTGAGAGATGTTTCTTTGTGTGGATAAGATGCAACCCTAAGCTCAAAACTCAAAACGACGTAGTTTTATTGGCAGGTGTATTTAAATCTCCTGCATAAAACTACGTCGTTTTGATGTTAAAATAGTTACTTTTCTTATTATTATTATTATTATTATTAATTAATTAATTAATTAATTAAAAGGCCACAATTATATTTTAATATTATAATAAATATAATAACAAAATATTATATAAAGTATTAAGTTTAATGTTTTTTTATTAGAGAATATGTTTATAGGTTATAATTAATTATGGTTGTTGTAATCCTTAATCTATAGACACTAGACTTTTAAATATAAATACTCTAATATATATTATGATATTAATAAAGTATAGGATACTAATATATATAATGATACGAAGTATAAGTATACTAGGATCTAATTTTAATTATATTTATAAGTTAATTGGTGATATTTTATGAGTTATATTATAATTTACTAAAAGTCTATCTAAATTTTATATTTCACATGAGTCGTATTTTAAATTAAGATCTATTATTATGTTTATAAGTTAATTAGTGATATTTTATGAGTTATATTATAATTTACTAAAAATTTATCTAAATTTTATATTTCACATGAGTCATATTTTAAATTAAGATCTATTATTATTATAAGTTTAATAATAATGTTGATAAGTAGCTTTAAAATTTTTTAATTATAACATTATTAGTATTTTATTCAATTAATAACTTTTTTATTTGTAATAACTTTTATAATTACCAAATTACAAAACATTGAATTAAATTACAAAGACATGACATGAATGTTGTATATATAATTTTGTTTGATATATTTTATGAAAAAAAATTAAATTCAATTTATTAAGATATTAGAATTCAATTTACGTAATTTTATTAAAATTTTACTTATGAATAAGATTATATTACTTTTAATAATATTTTATTCATTAATAATTGTGTAAAGTATTAATTACAGTTATTAATGATATATTTATGTTGTGCGCATAATAAGCATAAAAGCTTCAAGTGGTTTGGTGGTTAGTTATCCTTAAAGCTGCTCAAGTTGCACGGGTCCGAATCCATTCCAAACCCATTTATACATTACCCAAACCCGCTAAAATCAGGTCGGATTAGACCGAGTACCCATCAGGTTGGGTTAAATTGCCATCTCTATCGGTAACTAAATTGTTCTCTACATTTCCTTTTCTTTTTTCCACAAAGAGAAATTTATTATTTCAAACCTGAAATTTGACCAAATTTACTAAATAATACATGAAGTTTGGTTAAATATACAACACCGTCAACCTATTTAATCCCTACGTTCAATTTTATGGGTTTTTGCAATTACATTGAGGTGAAAAGACTTAAATGTCCTTAATTACATCTCTTTTAAACATTTTCTGCATCTTCCAATCCTTATCCCTGGACCATGATATTCTCCTTCATAATTATCTTATGGGAAAAAACTTATTTAGACCAATTCAATAAAAAATTACATTATTTATTAATTTCATATCAGAAAAAGGAACAAAAAGCAACTAACCTAACTTATAGTTTAAACCTTAGGAAAAGCTAAATTTGATTTATATCCTCATTGTCTCCTCTTTTAAACGGCTACGTCGACAATTCATTCACAACCTCATCGCCTTTTCTCCATCATGCTTCACTGATCTCTTCTCATTTGAACAATGTTGCGGCCAACTCCTCTTATGTTCCTCTTCAACTCTTCTTCTATTTTCACCATCTCAACTTAATACTTTTCCTTGTGTTTTCCGAAATCCATTTCATCAAATTTTGATGGAATAAAAATATCCTTTCTATCAACTAGGTGATTTAAGATAACATAAAAAAATTGTAAGTTTTAGAAGAAAAAAGTAAGAGATAGAGAAGATTTTAGAATGCAAAGAGCTGAAAGATTAAATAGTTTAAAGGGAAAAGGAAGTCTTTAGAAGATGAGAGGAAAGACATTCCTCGTTGTTTGGGTGATATAAGACGCAATCCTTGAATTCAACATCATGCCCTTTTTCTTGCTCGACAGGATCGATATTGGTTTCTAATCTTACAATTGTATTTGTGTTTTTGTGAAAATAAGTTTTCTTTAGTCGATTGAATTTTTTATTTTTTCTCCCTCTTTTTTGTAATTTATCAATGTTTTCTTCAATTTATTTTGTTATTGCCTATTACATATTTGTTTTATTGTTTCAGTTAAGGTATAAATAATGGAGGTTTTTCTTAAATGAATAAATTCATATTCTAATTTAAGTTTCATTTAAGATAGTTTCATTAGTTGTAGCTAAATACTGGAGTTTTATTAATTTTTTTTGGGTTTCAATAATAAAAAAGGCCATGAAATGAAATCTTAAATTGGGATTTCTTGGTCATGATAATTAAGAAGACGTGAAGTTTTTTCATATTTTTTTTCCTATTTTATAAAAATGGGATAATGTCATTTCAAGTAAGACGAAGGCCAATTAACAAGCATTTTATAATGTCAAACGATGGACACTTCAAATGTTTGACGAGCTGCTTAATCTCACAAATCTAAAAAACTAAGCAAGATTGTTTCAGTATAGATGATGGAGAAGTAACTTTGTTAGTTGGAACTGAACATTAATACTGTAAACTCAATAAAATTTTTTAGTTTGAAATTTACATTAACTGAAAGTCTTGTCTAGGCTTTTAAATGCAAAGCACATTCCTATATTTGGAAGAGAAAATAAATTTCTTGTTCGTGCATAATGTTCCTATATTTAGAAGAAATTTAATTGTATCTTCATCTTATAAAATAAAACTAAAAGCCAATAGCTGAAAATAAAGAAATTTAAGATAAGTTTTCAATGAGTACTACTTTGCATTTATTTGAATTTGCTAAATTATAAATAGAAATAAGTTTATAAGAATGAACTATTTGTCAATTATTATTCTCTCAACAAATGATAAAACTCATAAATTGCTAACTCCATATTGCTGTCTATGACAAATAAAAAAATAAATAATCAAATAGGATGGATAGTGATCGAGCAGCAGATGCTACGAACATTGGATGGTGTCGACGCTTAAATTTTACCTCGAGAACAAACTAAATGATGATAACCTTCTTTGTCAGAAAACAAGTTCTAGACATTCGATGGATTTGATTCTTGGACTGGTAATTCGGTTTAAGATAAGTAAGCCATCATGTTATTTTTACATTTTCGGGCTTCCAAGAGTTTCGAGCCGAAACAGGATTGAAGAAGCGCCACAAGTATGCACGCTATGCATCTAGGTGCATTGTCTCATTTTGTTCCACACATATTATTTTCACAAAAATCGAGTTAACTAATTCTGGGGCCTACCACTGACCTGTGCCATCGAAGCCCCAAATTAGGGCCACTCTTAATGTCATTTGCTTATAAATAGGCATCTGATTCAAAGGATTAGTGGTTGAGGAAAAATTTTCTAAGAGAAAACTATTGCAAAATATTTCTAGCTTTAAGATTTGAAGTATAAACAAGTTTTCTACTCCCAAATCTCAAGAGCTATTCATTTTCATAAAAACTTCCCTTAGATTATGTGATTATTTCATAAAAAACACTCATTTAAATCATTGAAACTCAGATTAATCAACAAGCATAAAAGATGTTTGGTGTTCTTAGTTATTTCCACTCAAATCTTGGGTTTTTCTTCAAAGTGAGGTAAATATGAGAGTCTTATTTCATTTTTCTTTGTCCTTTTCTTTTCTTTAATAATTAGAATCACCCTTCTGAAGCTTGGTTGTGAGGAAAACTTGTGATCAATCAAATATAGGTTTTTCTGCATAAAAGTGGCATGCCTTATAAATAAATGGTGCATGCCACACTTCGTGGAGCACGCAAAAGTCTACAGCAAAACACACTAAAAAGGCTTTTCTAGGCTTTGGTCTAAGAAACGTAGCATGCCACAAGAGTAGTAACACACACCCATTATGTATGGGACATATGGTTTCAATTTAGAGGCCCAAATTCATAATTTTAAAGGTTATAATTCGATTCTGTGGGACTTTTGGGTTTAACATCAAGTTTAAAGGCTTAAATGGTGTTCCAAATCCAAAATGATCCTAATTATCCACAATAAACAAGAACTTGGGTTATGATAATCATATTTGTTCGTTATTCATGGTGAACATCAAACTCTTGAACCCATTTTCATATTTCTATTTAACTTCATTGTGCAATTTATAATTTTGCAATTTAATTTTATGCACATTTAACTTTTAAATTTCATTTATGCCTTATCCAACATCTAACCTTTAAATTCTTCATGCCTTATTTAATGTTCATATTACTTTGTTCTTCTTATGTTTTTATTCTTTCATTGCTCATTATTATGCTTCTGTGGCTTTGATTATATGATTGTGTTGCTATGATGATTGTGTTCACTAATGGTTTGATTTTTTTTTTCATTCTTTGAATGTGGTATATTCTGATATTATTATTTATGGCTCTATAAAGAGTTCTTAATGAACTATATTTAATTGCTTAATGTAATAGTTAGGGGTTAGGTTCATTGCTTAAAGTTTTCACAGTACTTTGTTCTTCTTATGCTTTTATTCTTTCATTACTCATTATTATGCTTTTGCGGCTTTGATTATATGATTGTGTTGCTATGATGATTGTGTTCACTATTGGGTTGATTTTATTCATTCTTTGAATGAGTTATATTCCTATATTATTTGTGACCATGTAAAGAGTTCTTGATGAACTCAATTTAATTGCTTAATGTAATAGTTAGGGGTTGGGTAATTATTTGGGTCATTAGTTAGAATGTAAATAGTCCTATGTATTGTAATTCTATTCTCCTCTCTCCTTCTATGTATGATTTTGATTTTATGCTTTGATTATTTGATTGATTGATTGATTATAATGCTTATGAATGTCATGTTGTATAAAAAGTGTGTAAAAATATTTTTATCATTTGAATTAGAGTCAATTTTATCACTTTGATGTGAAAAGTCGGTTACACAATAGAGGTCGATCTAATGATTGGGCGATCTGGGTGCTAACACTAGTCTGAGGTCATACCCAACTTTCTTACTTAGACTTTGGTTAAAAATGAGTCGATTACCTCTAAAAAGTTGATTAGTTCAGTATTTTTCCTAAAAAAGGGTAGCGACTCCCTAAACACTCTTACCAATGTAAGAGTATTTTCTAAAAACACAAATTTTCAAAATAAGATTGCCTTTTTGACGGTGGAACAAGTTTAATAAAAAAACCACTTCTAATTAAATAAAACCAAGCTTGTTCTATGTCTCGATCATGTATCTTCAGATGGTTTGAGTTGCCTTAATCATCTTGCAATCCATCAAAAGAAATTGATATATTTGCATATATTGTAATTTACAATGATGAATAATGAAAAAAATACACGTGTAAGAAGGAAAAACTAAAAGAAACTCCACCTTTTGATGCTTACTGGGGTGTATATAAGAGACTAAAAGGCAACTATCCAAAAATTGAGTTGTTATTATTAAAAGAAAATTATCACTAATTAACTTTTATCCAAACTGCTTAGATAACAAGGAGCTAGCATGCTTAGAGTTCCATGAAGCCATGTATAAAAGAGGAAATTTTTCTTTTCCTTTGTATGATTAATTTTGACTATTACAGAAGTTTAAAACTCATGTTGTCATAACAACAAATGTGAACTAAAATTTTTAACAACTCTTACCATTTATGTATATTTTTATTACAACCTTTAGTATTGGAATTTCTATTAAAATGTGTTAAGCCATTCTCTTGAGCACCTAGATAATGAAATTGAAAAATCATTGTCCTTGCATGATGTTGCAAAAATTATTGGTGTACATATTTATAATACCCTGAAATTTTTATTTCGAAACATTCCCATTTAAATTTAAATTGTAAATTATTAGCCAATAATATTACGCCACGTAATATTATGGGAATCGAAAATCATTTTTGGTTCGCCCGAAAATTTATTGAATAA
>CANUEX010143714.1:0-29064 GCA_948099535.1 Jatropha multifida | reverse complement strand
TGAGTTAGACTATTTAAATTCGGTTTTCGATTCGGTTCACAGCATAAAATATTATTTTTCGCCAATTCTCATTGGTGAAAATTTACAATTAAATTTTAAATAAAAATTCTTTTAAAAATAAATTAATGGGTTATTTCAATAAATACCCTCATATGGTGGATATAATTATAATTTGATATTTGATTAGTCTGATAATTTATGAAAATTTTAAATGCGTCTAATGAATTAATGGTTGCCTATTTATATGGTTAACTTGATGTAGATGTCTATATGAAAATTTCTAAAAGATTCTAATTGCTTGAAACATAAAGTTAAATTATCAAGAAATTTATTAAACTGATGTTATATAGTTCTATATAGATTATTGAATAATAATATCCATGGAATACTAAAAAAATGCTTGAAGAAAGCAAATCGAGACTCCAAGAAATATATTTAAGATTTCTATATGAATTAAAGAAATTTCAACATATGGTATAATTGTCTTAATGATGTTTATGGCTGAGAAAATATTATATTATTTTATGATTATATTATTTTTATAATATTTTATTATTGAAAGCATACTTTTGATATTTACTTTATATACTAACTTGAGTAAGGTGATCTCTTGATTAGTGAATATTTGTTAAAAGGATATTTTAATAATATTGTTATATGTTCATGAATTTTTATAAAGATATTCAAATATGAATTTGTCATTATTTAGTTTATGAACATTATTGATACTCTTGAAGAGGTTCTAAAGATTATAAATTTTCCAAGTGAAGAGTTTTAAATAAAAGACATTAAAAATATAAAGTTTTGTCTCAATCTGAAGTCGAGCATTTCATAAATGAAATTTTGCCTATGAATCCACATATATAACTAAGTTGTTCAAATGATTTTATATAGATAATAGTGGGGTCACTTGATAAGAAGATGACCCTTTTCACTTTGAGAAAAATTATGAGGAACTTTTTGTCCTGAAGTACCATATCTTAGTGCAATAAAGATGCTAATGTATTTTGTTACTCATATTTGACTTGATTTTTATAAATTTTACTTGTAAGATATAATTCTTCTTAGATATGAAGAAATTAAATAGAGTTAAACATATATTTTGATATTTTCATGACACAATATATATGAATTATATTAACTAACCTGTCAAAACAGTTTTGATCGGCTATGAAAATGCAGGTCAATTGTAAAATCAACATTATATTATATTATAATCAAGCTGTTCATTTATATGTAGAGGTACAATTATTTCATGGCATTCAAGGGATAAGACTTTGCTACTATTTCATTTAGCCATGCAGATATTTTGGCAACTCATGAAGAACAACAAGAATATGTTTATTCATAGAATGATATATTTAAAAAAAAAAGAAATCATATTTTGTAAAAATTCTTCTTCACTCATGCTCTACAAAAGAATGATAATCTTGAAGTTCAACCACTCAAGTGATGATATTATTGATTTGCTCAACAACATACTTGCTATTTCTATGATAATTTTTCTATTACAAGTTTTCTACCACAAGCTTTGAAAAATTGATGCACAAAATTAGACTACACAAACTCAAAGATTTGAAGATTTATCTTCATGAGAGGAGTAAATACACACTGTATTTTCTTTCCTTTAACTAAGATTTTTTTCAATTGGGTTTTTCTTATAAAGGTTTTCAACGAGACAGTATTTCAACGTGTATTTAAGAAAAAAATAATGTACTCTTTTTCTTTCACCAAGATTTTTTTCCCACATGGTTTTTTCTTAGTAGATTTTAACGAAGCATATTCTTTGAATAATAGACATCCAAAGGGGGTGTTATAAAATAAGTGGATGTCCTAGATAGGCTAAAAGTCTGTAGTCTTAATTATAGTCAATTCTATCTTCCTGATTTGTGAATGACTCTATTAGGGTTCCACTTATGTAACTATATATATGTGGTTTTTCATCAATAATCATTACACTTTCATCTCTTCTCTCATGTTTTGCTCTCTATTTTTTCTTTTTCTTCTGTTAAATTTATATTATGTTATGACAAATATTTCGCCTTTTTACCATTTTACTTTTTTAGATTTTTAACTTTTAAGTAGTGTATTTAAAAAAAAAAAAGTTTACGTAAATTGTATCATGTAGTAAAAGATTATTTAGACTTTTAGAGGTCTACAAAATATGCTAAAATGATTGTAATTTTAAATTTTTAGTTCAAACCATTAACACCAATTCCAAAATGACTCAAGTTCAGATTTTAACATTCATATGAATCTTAACTGGCTCTTGAAATGCCAATTTCGGTTTAAAATTTCAAACAAATAGTTCCAATCCGATTTTAGTTCATTTACAATTCCAACCAAGCCAGTGGCCATGCCAAGTGCAATGATGCAAATTTCTAGGAGTGGACTTAATCCAGATTAAAATGATCAAACACGTATATTGTCCACTCTGAAACGAGGTCAAAATCAAATGTTATTACGTCATAAAGGTAATTACGACCATATGATTAGCTTTAGTAGCTGCTAACATGAGGGTGCAACTTGTCTTATTACAATTAAAAATAAAAAACAAAGAGAAATGAGGAGGAAATCTGAAGTATCAAATAAAATAGGCAAGGAATTGAGAAGTCAGTCCATGCTTACAATTTATGTCATAACCCACAAGAAATTAACAAATCTCATGGGCTTCTTAAATTACTACTCATTAAGAATTTCCTTCCATTCATCAGATATCATCAATTCTGGAGTTGGTATAAAAGAGGCAGGTGATTCGCTAGGAGTGAACTCCCCGCTGTTGATCATCGGTTGCCCTCGAATCATATCTGCCTCTCCGTTTTCATTCATCATTACCATACTACAAGGAATTGTCCGAGCGAAGAACTCTCTGTTTCTTTTTAGATGTCTGTTAATTACAAACATAAAATTAGAATATCATTTTATTATTTTCAACGTCGTTAGTTGCTTGCAAATTATAAAAAGAAAAAAATTACTAGACGACTAAACTATTAGCCGGCGATATTTATCAATCTCTATTATGTTGTTAATAAGATATTGTCTTGTTGGTATTTTTGCACTCACTCATGAGAGATGTGAGAGATTTTAAATTCAAATCCTCTTCATCACAAGAGTTTTCACCAATTCAAGTGTTATTTTGACCTATTGGGCCTCCCATCGAATAAAAAGATAGACTATATTATTCTTACTTATCAAATACAACCCATGTGGGATGGAGAGCTGTAAGGTTTTCAACCACCGTTAATCTCAAGGGAAATCCCATTACAACTTGTTTGTGCAGCACAACCTGCATAATATTCATAAATTTGTAAACTACTTGTTGTTTACAAGAAAATGATGCGGGTGTAAAATCTATAATAAAAGAATATTAGAAAAAGGATAAGAAAGTGAAGTACATACATCAAATGTTTTGCAAAGGTCTACTGTTTGTTGAAGTTTTAAGTATTTGGAGTTCATCTTTGAATCATAGCCCAAGATTTCTTGCGCCACGCGCAATTCTTCTAACTCCACAGCCCAAACTTCCGGAGTCATTGATGATACTAAAGACCACATACATATATAATGCCATGTCACCAACTGAAATTTAACGTTAAATGGAAAAAAGAAATAAAATAAAGGTCATCCTGCACACTTGAATTTTATTTTATCTTCTTTTTCTTGAAGCTGAATTTTGATTGCTTTATATAACATCCTTTGAACCTTTTTTTGTTCCACATTGTATAAATTAAATATAAAGGATGTATATGAATTACCAGAGTGAAGTCAAGATTTTGAATTAAAGGAAGAAAATATTGTAATATTTAAATTAAGAAGGAAAATGGTTAAAAAAAAAGAAGATAAGTCCAAAAAAAACCTAATTTTGTCACTTAAGACGTTTCGATTTTTGGCATAAAAATATAAAATAAAATTAGGACCAGATATATGAAAATTAATGAAATTGTATAAAACCTGAAAAAACAAACCTATGTACTTGCCCTGTGTAATACTCTTATTGGTGCTTAAATTTGTAAATTGAGCACATTTGTACTGAACTGCTTATAAATGTAACAATTATTCACGCTTTGAAAATATAAGCTCATTAATTGTCTAACCCACATTTTGTTTGCCAGTGTTCTTGTTAATTGAACCAAAATAAATGCAGTAATATAGGTAATTAAAGGGTATTTTAGACGTTTTCTTTTGATATCTTTCCCAAAATTTTTATATACAGTAAAATTCTCTGTATAACGTAAATATCCAAAATGGAAATTTTCTCTGATGTAAGAGAATTAAGGGACTCACATGGAATATTAAGCCAAGGCATGATTCCCAGGAGAGTAACAACCCCACCAGCAGCCATAATATTCTCAAGAGCCCATCTTAATGGCTCAATGGTGAACTCTCTAAGTGCATCCATAACTATCACTATATGTGGAGCAGAGTCAGGAGATTGTTGCACTAAAAGAGCATCTTTTAGTGATTTCTGACTGCTTCTAAAAGCCCTTGTTATTGCCTGGAAACTACCTTCTCTTCTTTTCACTGAAACAACCATTTTGTCAAAAACAATTTCTTTTCATATGGCAAAAGTTAATTGAAGTTGGAGGGGAAGGATTACTGTAGCCTCTTGTGCTCCTTTTATAATTACAGAAGCAGATGATGCCTAAGATTTTCCCTTGTCCTTTTTAATTAGTGCTTGACATAAACTAAGCTAGCTATTGGATTTAAGCTATTAGAATTCAGAATCATCCCAAAAGTTTGATATAACTATGCAACTCCTAAGATGCTTATCTTTGAAGTTTAACATGAAACAACCTAGACAAATTGTTTGTCCCATGGTAGGCTTGTTTATCAATTATCATCAACCAACATAGTACCGTTTGGCATTATTAGAGTTAAAGAAACTACATTGACCTTGTTTATCACCAAATTTTTTCTTCATCTAATTTGTTAATGGGCCGTTTCGTTGTTAGAATCTCATAAAAAAGTAAGTTGAAAAAGTTGAATCCCGATGTTTGATGATATGTTTTTAAAGAATTAAATTTTTGAGCTTAAACACAAAACTTTAAAGTTCAATAAAATCAGATTTCTTTCATAAAAAATTTCGGATCAAACTAAACAAACCGATACTCACTCCTAGATACAATTGGGAAGCATGAAAATGGGTCATGATACAATAACATGATTCACTTAACACGAAAATTAAACGAGTTAATTTGAGCCTAAGTGTGTTATCATAAACGGATCACCCATGTGTGACACGAGTTTAAACAATTTATGTCATGGGTTGACTCGTTTAGTTTAGCTAATCCATCTATTTAAGGATAAAAATATAATTTTATATATAATATATATATTAAATAGATTATATGTATTATACATGCTAACTTGTCATGTATGTATTATACAAATTAACCTATTGTGTTAATGATTCATGTATGATCAATTTAATTAAATTTTTTAAGCCACATATGACCCATTTAATTAAGTGAGTTGCACATATTGCATAAGTGTCACTCATTTAATTTTTGTATCGTGTTTGCATTAATACTAATTGTATCGTGTGGTCGGTGGATTCGTGTCAAACCCAACACAGCAGCTCATTTTGACACCCTAGATACAATGCTTATCCTTACTCGGTGTCTTGTTTGAGCCATATCGCAACGAGATAGACAAAAAGAAAAGACGAGGCCAAATACATAAATTTGCCCATGTATTTAAAAAAAATCCTGTGGCACTCCAACTATGCAATGGACTAATTATGCACCTCAACTCTATTTTTTCATCATTCTTACAGTTTCCATATTGACAGAGTAAAGCGTGGATACAATCGCTCAAAGGAGTGTTAATTGAATTTATAAGACCAATGTGAAAAAATCTTGTCCAGCTTGGCTCTTAGTGGAAAGTTTCCTTCCTTTTGCAACTACTTTCCCTCTTCCAGATCTACCTAAATTAGAGTTTTATTTGTACAAAAACTGCTTGTGATCCTTCTCTCCCTCTCCCTGTCAATGACTTAGTGCAAGAAAAATTGGTTTGGGCTTCTTCTTCGTGAATTTTTAGAGGAAGATATTTTTCATTTTCAACTTTGCCATCTTTATATTTTCTGCAGTTTTTATTTTGCAGATTTCGATTATTGAAGATATTCTTGGAGAATAAACTCTTGCTTTGTTGTCATGTTTTGTTCTTTTCCCTTACAAATCTCCGCATTATACAAAGATTTTCTCTGTTCTTCATCTTTTGACTTGAATTTTTCAATTTTTCTTTCTTTTTTTCTACTTGGAGCTAAAATTTTCTGCAGAAAATTCATGATTTTCATTCTGAGCAGCAAGAACACAATCTTTTCAATTTTTCCCCGATTTCTTTCGTGTAATCACCAACTGCCAACTTACGATACTCATCCAAGAAAATTATATGATTTGTTAGATTAGTGAATTAAAATAAGTGTCCCTTCACAACCAAAACAAAGTCCCTTTCTTTCCCTTCTTTAAAATTAGGAAAATGGATCTCATCTTTCACTAAGTTATCCCAGTCAACGTAAGTGGAATTCACGGGCATCTGCCCACTTGGAGAAGAGCAAAAATGATGCAAAAAAACAAGTTGAGCTGTATAATTAACCCCCTAAAAAATAAGAGTGCCGTAGGATATTTTTTTTAAAAAAAAAAAGCAGAGGCAAATATACATATTTTGCCAAAGACGGGAAGAGGGGCAGAGGTCAGAACCATGCATAGAAATTATTAAATGAGAATATTAATTAAAGCATTAATTAATATTTTAAAATCCAAAAAATCCTTCGTTTGCCAACATAAAGCATTAGTCAATTAAGAACTAAATTTAACACTTGAATTCTTCTTATATTTCCAATAAAAAAAGCTGATTCATGAAAATCCTCCCATATACTTTCTTTCAGTGCAGTCAATCCTTTAAGCCACATTCCTGTACAACTTAAGAGAGTAACTGAAAGCACTTTCCTATTCTGATTCCAAAATCAATGTTTCCAAATAGTCTAGTGAAGACCTAAATTTGACTTTACATATACCAAAACTGTAACTCTCACCGCAAAACTGCCAGACGCTGATTCGGTTTATGGCGAGAATTAGGAGGGCTAGCCTGTTTACATGGCGATGATCTCAATCTTCTTTTCTTGTCATTTCGTGGAAGCATAGCAGCCATAAGTCTCATGCCCCTTGCACTAGATACATTCCTACTAATGTATCTAATAGCTTCATGTCTCTGATCTCGGACATCCCTTTTTAATTTTTTACAGTTCTCCAAATTTTCTAGATGTTCTCGCCTGGAATTCTCCACTTTTAGATGATCTCGCCGGATATGATGCCTTGTTTCTGAAAAGTATCCATTCATATTACTTCAATTCTATTGAATAACAAAGAACTGGAGAATCTGATAGAATAATTTTACCTGCCAACCCTCCAGAATTCATATCAATCGAAGATCTGGGTGGTGTCAATGGACCAAGACCGTCCTTTCTTCCAATATTGTGAACAGCCTGGCGGAGGTGGTTATTTTCTTTAACAGGAGGTAAAGCACCTAATTTTTCACTGCGCAATATTGCATCAACCCTAGTGTCGTCTAACTTCTCGCTCTTCAAGATTCCATTTCGCCAATCCCTAGCTCCAAGAGTATCAGTCCTAGTCTCTTCTAACTTCTCACTCTTTGCAGTTCCATTACAAAAATCCACAGCTCCAAATGAAGCAGAAACGTCATTCATTGGGATATCACTATCATTCCTGGACTCATCAGAACATATCTGTAAACCACTCTGTCCAGATCCATTAGAAATCATGGCAGAAACCCCCTCCGCATCATTCCCTGTTTCATTCACTTGAGCCTCTACAACCGCTGTAGTGATTGAGAAGTGGGTTGAATTCCTCACATCACTTGTAGTTCCATGGTCTTCGCAATGATCAATATTCTCTAGATTATGATACAAACTGCATTCGATTTCCATTCTATCTAGAACTGACTTGGGTGAGGTATTTGAAATGTTAGGATCCAGACTTTCTATCAAACTGGAAAACCAAGGCGTGCCCTCTCTGGCATAAAACAGAATGTAGGCAGTTTGAGATAGCACGATCTCCTCATCAACCTTAACAACCTGCAAAGTATGACATTATTTCTAGATTTCTAAATGTAAGCATGCATGTTAAAGTATTTGAATGTGTTGCAGAAAATCTCAGTTCAAAAGAACATACAGTAATGTGGCAGAAATTAATTTTAAAAATCTGTCGAAAGCTAAAAAGCATAACAGATGATACTATCAAAACACTTAACTTGCTACAAATAGGTGGGTAGATAACTCAACTAAGCCTTGACCCCAAATAGTTCTAGCAAAAGATTAGTTCCTAAGAGCAAAACAATTACAATCATATCTAAAAGATATTAGGTCTGGCAGTTATTACCATTGAATCATCCAACTTGTGCCATGTGTCAGGAGAGGACCGTACATATGAAAAGTAATGCCCAGAAGTGGGTAAAAATCCATTATGCACCACAATTGCATAAAGTTGATACTTCAAATCCACCTGTGTTAATGAGAATGAAAGAGGATTTAGCAAATGCTCACTAATTAAGAAAAACCAAAGCTCATTAGCATTTACAAGACTCTGTTAATGAGAGGATTTCACAAAAGCTCACTAATTAAGAAAACCAAAGCCCACTAGCAAGGTCAAGTTAGTCTCATCTTCAAAATTCTCTTACAAACTAATATCACATGCACCAACATGACAGAGATTGAATGAATGCCTATTTAGCAATGGAATGAAACCACAAATTGCAAATTTACAGAAAGCATGCCTATTTACTCACTAGTCAAGTTGATTAGCTTTAGCACATTCATTGAGAATCTCATAGTTTCCCAAAAATTACAGTGATTTAACAATAACCTGATTCACATTACTGTCTTCACTGCCATTGGTGTAGGGTTTCAAGTCCAACTCTAGTGGAAAATCCACATGCTTGTTAATCTTTGCAATGGAGGATCCATCTGTCTTAAATCTCTTCAAGTGAAAAGTGGCAACTGAAGGAGCTCTGTCCAGCATAAGCTGCTTCTCCATAGATACTTCCTCCTTACATTTGTCACATGTAAACTTTGTATCCAGATTTTCAATTTTTTCCACCTTCGTGAAAGATTCTAGAGAATTTTGTAGAGTTTCCACATCTTCAATCTCCAAACTCAAGTCAATCAAGGGTTCATATTTATCAGAACAGAAACCACAGTTGCAACATTTCAGCTGACAATCAACAATAAATTTAAAAAGAAAATTAATACCAAAAACAAAAGCAAACTTAAAAAGTATTAAATGTAGGCAAATAAAATTAATTAAAAAAACAAAACTCTTCTATCAGCAGCCATATAGCAAGTAAAGATAGTTATCAACTCATACTTTGCTTACAAGACGACCTCCAAACACCCACTCCACTATATTATCGTCTTGGGGATGTGAGATCTCATCATTCAGACAACATCTTTCAAGTTTCTCTAATAAGCATTGAAGAAATTCATGAGCATCCTCTTGTTGATATCTTCGGAAACAAGATGAAATATCTAATTACTCATGGTCAAGAATCATGCTTAGTTCCTTCCAAACATCAAATTGAATTAAATAGGAAAAAAGCCAATAGAACAGAAAACAACAATAATAACAGGGCCTCCTTTATGCACAGTCATTCGCAAGAAACAAAATAGAAAAGGATACTATTCAAGTTATCAACAACTTCCGAAGGTGAGATAATCTTTCCTGAAGAAGCCAAAGAAAGCTTAATATGATCATGAAGAGCACAAACAACACAAAATCCTCCAATACCACCTGCAAAATCCCAAATCCTAAAATGTAACTCCAAAAAAAGAAAAAACAACTAAATGCAATACAAAAAAAAAAATAACAATAATAATAATAATAATAATAATAATAATAATAATAATAATTGATGTGCAGGGCATACGCTGGCAAGGCCTCAAATGATTGCAGGACTGAAGAGCCTTAACAAGCGGAACAGTATGTGTAAAGCATTGCAAGATGGCATTAATAAAGCATGTGTTGCCAAGATTAGATAGCCCAGCGCCCTACATAATCAAAACCGGAGAAATCAATAATCCAACATGTAAATAACAATACATAGAGAAAAAACCTAAAAGAACAAATACACAAACATATCGACCAAATTTAAAATAAGATGTGTTTCTATCCTAAAACTTACAACACCAGTAGCTACAGGCTCCGGCAAAGGAAGTGAAAAGGCTAAATGCACATATTCTTTATCCTCTCTGTTTCCTCCATTCCATGAATCAACCCAAGGGCTGTGCCTTGAACGATACCATGGACTATATTGCCGTGCATAACAATTATATGGGCAATCACGGCCACACGGCCTGCGCCTACAACCAAATCTGTGAAATTCACTACAGCCGCAATCATGAGGGTTGTAGGGCTGCTCATAAAATAATCCATTGTTCTCGTGATGCTGTTCATTATCGCAAAAATCATCTTCTTCTTCACGAAGCCCTAGCCCTGATGAACTTGAAGGGTTTTTCTCGAATTCCATTTGTTCATTACAATCACCACCATCATCATCCGGCAGGGTGTCTCCTGGACGTTGATCGAGTGGTTCAGCAACCAAACACCGGTCATCAAGAGCTTCCAGCGACGAAGGTAGTGATTGATCACTGCTATTAGGAGAAACCACAGAAGCATAATATCTTGAATCAATATGTGAGTCAAGTACATAAGAAGACTCCGACATATTTGGATTTGATGAATCGTTCAAGAGAAACTGGTCGAGTACGGCTTCTGTTTGCAAAGAAGGTAAAGAAACCTCATCAGCCAAACTGGTTGAAATTGATGAAGTTGAATAGTCCACAGGTTCACCGTTTTCCGTATCACCAGATAGAGAAGACGAAGGCCCAAAAGGATTTGATGAGGAGACAACCAGAGATTTACCCTTTAGGGTTTTTGTATTTGAAGGTGGTAAAGACCCATGATTGTTTTCACTTGGAACAGCCATTAAAGGCGAAATTGAAGAAGCCCCATGTAAACTTTGGCTGTTTGGAGGCGAAGAAACAGAGATTGTACCCATAAGAGCATTCAAGGATTGACAGAGAGAGAGAGAGAGAGGAGGAGGAGGGTGAAGTTAAGAAAAGGAAAATGAGAAGACTAAATGAGAAATTGGGAGTGAATATGGTAAGTTAAAATTAGTGAGATTTGATGATTTTAGGGTTTAGATTTGAGATTTGAGGAAAAGAGGGAAACATTAAAAAAGGGGGTTTTGGTTGCTTATTGGAGGGATTTTGAAAAGGGAGGGAAAACTGAACCGCCATTTGTTTTTTGGAAGTTTCCGAAGCAGACTAAAATGGTGGGCAGACAAAATTCAAAATGGAACGATTTTTGCTCCCTTTTACCTCGCAGACTGCACCCAACGATAAGGGAAAGCTACCTATGCTTGTGGTTTATGTTTTAGTGTTTGTTTGGCTTTTCTTTGTTTCAGTGAAAAAATTATTTATTTACAGATGAAAATATTGTAACTTTTATGAGAATTTTTTTATTTAAACATAAAAAATTAGCATAGAAGTTTTTTTTATTTTTTTAATTTGAATACATTAAGATTTTTATTTCAATAATTATGACAATGAAAATATATAAATGTTTAAGTATTATGGAAATTTCTATTCATAATTGAATGTGGCCAAAAAAAAAAATACACCAAACTAGTATATTATTTATTATTCATCCCGTCCAATTATATTTGTAGATTTTTAATAGTTATTTTGTTAAAAATTACTTGTTGCTCTAAAATGTTCTAATGACATTTTGTTGTCTTAGAGGCTCTTTGAAGGAAATGAAACTATTTTATGCAAAAAAAAACATGATATTAATGGTGCAACTCTCACGTGGACCCTATAATCGGTCAATCGCTTATTTTCAAGTGAAGAATACCTCAATACATGTTGATAGTAAAAAGATTTGGACTGAACGAACCGAGCTAACCCAAGATCAAATAGTTTGTCAAAGCCATAAGAGCTAATCAAATCTGAGCAACTACTGATGTTTCACATTCTCTAGGTCTGCAATCATGGGTATGCGACTGGTAATGGTGGCAATTCTAACTTTAGGTGCGACAATAATTAGAAAGTATAATATCAAATTTGTGATAGGCCTCAACATACTACTCATCAGTGCTTTCGTGCCAAGAATTATTTTTGAGATTATTTTCCCTAAACCATAGGCTAATCATGCAAACATTAAGGCTTCCTCGAATACTTGATACTGGAGCTTCTCATCATGTCGTAAATGATCTCCAAAATCTGTCATTCATGTTCCTTATGAGGGTATTGATGAGCTTCAGCTCACAGATGGCTCAGGTTTGAAAATAACTCATGTTGGTTCTAAGTTAGTGACATTTTCTTCCAAAACTTATTCCTTACACAATGTGTTATGTGTTCCTCATGCTCAAGCCAATCTTTTATCTATGTTTGAATTTTTTTATCCTAACAATGTATCTACTGAATTCTTTTATGATTATTTTGTTGTTAAGGATATGTCCACAGAGGGGATAATCAAAAAAGGGCAAATTGATCAATCGCCCTATCATCTCTCATCTTCTAGTCTCTTTTTTTTGCCAACAGCTCATCCTAGTGTTCGTGTATCTTCCACTTTTTGGCATTAGCATTTAGGACATCTAGTTGCAAAAATTTTTAATTTTGTATTGTCTCATTTTAAATTACCAATTTTGGTCATTAAGGACTCTCTTGGTAATTCCTGTCAATGTAATAAAAGTATAAGCTTGCTTTTGGTGTTTCTTCCTTATCTAGTTCTCATCCTTTAGAGTTATTATATTATGATTTATGGGGGTCTGCTCCTATTCAATCCACTGATGGTTTTAACTATTTCCTTATATTTGTTTATCATTTCTTCAAATATATTTGATTTTATCTTTTAAAAGCTAAGTCCGATATTTCTTTTATGTTTCCTATTTTCCAGAAATTGGTTGAAAATTTGTTTAATTCAAAAATTGTCTGTGTACACTGATGGTGGTGCGAAATTTCAGGCACTAAAATCTTTGTTTCATTCTCATGGAATTATTCATTAGCAAACTCCACCTCATACTCCTCAACACAATGGTGCCGCTAAACGACGACATCATCGTCTTATTGAAACTGGATTAACTCCTCTTCACACACAACATCTTTACCTCCTAAATATTGGTTTTTTGTATTTCAAGCTGCTACTTATCTTATAAATCAGCTTCCCACTCCCATTCTAAATTTCTCCTCTCCGTATTTTAAGATTTTTCACAAGACTCCTAATTATACTCCTCTTTGTGTCTTTGGTTGTTTGTGTTATCGATGTTTCTGTCCTTATGCAAAAAACAAATTTGCTATTAAGTTTGTTCTGTGTTTATTTTTAGGCTATTCCTTGCATCAACGTACATATTTATATTATGATCTTGCTCACCATAGGATGTATGATTCTAGACACGTGGTTTTTATTGAAAATCAGTTTCTTGGGTCAGCAAAGGTTGGGTTTATGTCAAATACTACTTCATGGTTTGATATTTCCTCTTATGAGTGTTCTGATTTAGTCTTTATTCCGTTCCATATGGTCAATTCTTCTATCAGATTCTAATTTTAATGGTGCAACGGTCCTAAGGTCTAGGTAGGCTTAAGGCCACAGAGCACCTTGTAGAACCCATAATACATACATTATTTATCTTGGATATTTACTCAAGTGGGCTACAATTAATTTATTTACTTCTATTAAATTTCAGGATCACTGAGAATATTCTTCCTCACATTTTGTATAGACACATATTACTCTCCCAATACTGTTATAATAAAGCTTACACACATCCAATATTAATATCATTCACAATATACTATGGAGCAACTAGAGTTCATATAATTTAACATAATATATACATGATCACAGGCTTCTTATTGGAAGAAGGAAATCAAGAAGCTGACGCACCAGGATCACCTCTACCTGAAACCACAGACATTTGAATGAGTCGTCAACTCAATGAGATTATAGTGTCATATAGGTAGTGTATACAATAAGAAGTATTTCAAGGTTCAACATTTATAGCAATACGAGATGGTAGTACTATTATTAGCTCATCAGAAATAAATTCGTATGAAAGAATTCATAGTAATCAGATCAATATCACAAATGAAATATCAATTGGGATTCACAATATTCGGATCAATGTCACAAATTAGATATCACTAATATGATAGATAATCACATTTATAACACTGAATATAACATATCACTATGTATATTCTAGTGCTATCATACATTTCATATATTAGGGCAGTAACTTCTCTCTTTTATCACAAATCTCTATGTGCATATAGCCTAATGGTATAGCCCCCATCAAGATTGGGATTTTGTCATATTGGCTAAAAAATGGCTTAGTGCAATCAAAATAGGCATAGAGGCTAAATAGATTTTAGAATATACAGTTTCAATATCGCAATAAACAAATAGTTCCAATACCAGCAATTAATGATATGTATTTGATCAAAAGTTCCAATACAATAAGGAAGGATTAGACACTATAGCTCACCTTAAAAATGAGAATTTGATTCCTCCTGATCACTTATAATTTTAAAATGATTCTGTAGTAATCCTCGACCTATATTTACATTTAAACATATATTTCACTTTTAGTTTGCTTTTAGTTCTTTATTACATTTAAGGTTCCTTAATATTTTTATTCATTGAATTTAAAATATCAATTTTTAGGGACATAAATTATACATATTAAGCTTTATGTTTATTTACTATATACTCATGTTCATAGCTAACTGACTCATATTTTAATATTCTCAATTTAGTGCAAATCTAATGAAAAAAATAGAATTTTCTACACATGAGCAGTATGTGTTTATTTAATTAAATATTTATCTTCACATATCCATTTATTCTAAAATTTTATCAGGTATTTCTTAATATCTCAATGTACTCCCATATTAAATTTCATGAATTTTGAAATTCATTAACCTATTTAAATAAATTAATTATAGAACCAAAATTTTCAGCTTTAAAATACTGAGTAGTCTCCTTCATTTTATTAATATTTTCAATTTTCTTCATTATTTAGACCTTTTCCTCTAACACAATCTTACTAACACCTTAGACTGTCTTCGTGCAAAATTTCATAATTTTTGAAATTTATTTACATATTTATTTGAATAAAATAAAGTAATTGAATTTAAGCAGTCTCATTAAGACAATTTGGAAAAAAAAATAAAATTTTCCTAACTTTTACATGTTTAATTATTTTCTATCCAAAATAACTTCTACATATTGAATGGTTACTTAATATGTTATAAAGACAAATTATAAACTTTAATTCATCAAAATAAAGATTAAAACTTAGAAAATATAATTTAAAATCTAAGACAGAATTTTTGGATTTCATACCTTTCTTTGCTCCCTTATGATTTTCTCTTCCTTCCTATCACTTGTTGGTTTAATCCCTCCTTAGAACACTTGTATATTTCTAATATTTTATAGTAAATGATCTTAGAAAAGTAAGGTATTTATAAAGAAATAAATGAAAAATGTGATTGATTTCTAAAAATTATTAGATTGATTAAAAGAAAAATGTGAAAGGAAGAAATTAACTTGAAAATGTGAAAGGGAGAAAATCAAATTTGAAATGAAGGTGTGAATCAGTGAAAATATAATCTCTTCTTAAATACACCTGTCTCCCATTCATTAATTAAAGATTGAATTATTTGCTATCTTCTAACAAATAATGGATAGAAGAAAATGAAATGGGAAAGCTACGTCTGAAATGAAAATATGAACAGGTGAAAAGATGATTAGTTCTTCAGTACACTTATTTTTATAATTTAGAAGGATGAATTATGTTGTGCAAATATTAAGCTACCACTTGTAAATTTTTTTTGTTTATCCCCTCAAATTACTTTGTTTAGGTAGTAGTCTAGATGCCCTTTTTTTGTCATTTTATATTTTTATTACTTAAACTCATTTGATTTAGAGTTTTATTCCTTAAATTCTTAAATTTTCTTATTAAGATATATGTATATGCATTTATGTTATTATACATCTATTAGTTTTAGGATTTTCTATATTCTTCACAAATCTTATTTTCTTGCTTTCAGTAATGTTTTAAATAGGTCACACATTTTATAAGATACTCATTTATTATTTATTTACTTAATTCACACAATATTTAGAATATAATACTTTATTTGAAAATTAGGGTGTTACTTCTCCTTTGCTACCTATGTCACCGACTATAACATCTGATTCCATTTGTCCTATTCAATCCTTTCAACATTCTTCTTCCTCTTCTAATCCTCCCCTTCGCCTCTTCACACTCATTCCATGCACACCAGGTCTCAAAATAATATTTTCAAATAAAAAGTTCTTCAACAAGTTACCAAATATCCTTTTCTTGCAGTACTTAAACAACATGTGTTTGTCAAGCTTTACGTCTGCCTAAATGGCATTCTGCCATGTCCAATGAATTCAATGCCTTACTCAAGAATGGAATGTGGATCCTTGTTCATTCAAGTTCTGATAAGAACTTAATTGGGTGTAAGTGGATATTTCGGGTTAAAAAGCATGCTGATGGTTCTCTTGATAAATATAAAGCTCATTTAATGGCTAAGGGATATACACAGAGGCTTGGTATCAATTATAGGAATACATTTCAGTCCGATTCTCAAATCGGTTACAATTTAGGTAGTTCTTAATTGTTGCATGTGACAGTGGTTGATTTTCCAAATGGATGTTAATAATGCATTTCTACATGGTCCTTTGCAATAACATGTTTTTTGAAATAACCTCTAGGTTTCTTGGGTCCTTCAAAGCCTGAGTATGTTTATAAGCTTGTTAAGGCTCTGTATGGTCTTAAATAAGCTCCGCGGGCTTGGTATCCTACCCTTTGATCCTTTGTTTTGAGTTTTGGCTTTCACCAGGCATATAGTGATGATTCCTTATTTGTTTATCGAAAGCCTAATGTGGTTTGCTCTTTTTTGGTGTATGTTGATGATCTAATTGTCACAGGCAATATAAAAGTTTATTTTTGCTCTCTCGCATAAATTCTCTCTTAAGGACCTATCTCCTCTACATTTATTTCTTGGCATTAATGTTCATTCTACTTCACGAGGTTTATTTGTCTCTCAACACCATTATATTTGAAGGCTTTTAGAGAAGAATAACATGGATGGTGCTAAACCATTTTTTATTCCATTTGCCACCACTACAGTTCTCACTATGTCAAGTCCTTCTAATAAGTTAGTTGATGGTACTACATATCATCAAGCTGGGGGCACCTTACAGTATTTAACTTGGATCTGACTTGATATATGCTTCTATGTCTACAAATTATCCCAGTTTATACAGAGCCTTTCTTCACTCCACTGGGATGCATTAAAAAGGTTACTACATTATCTCAAGTCTACCATTGATTATGGAATTCAGATTTCTCCATAGTAATCCCTTACTTTCCATGATTTTTTTATGCTGACTAGGCTGGTGACCCTAGGGATCACACTTTAACTTCTGGTTGCATTCTCTATCTTGGTACTGTTCCCATTTCATGGTCTTCGTGGAAGTAAAATTCCATTTCATGATCTTCAATAGAAGCCGAATATAGTGCCATTGCATCAACAACTTTTGAGGTTATTTGGGTTAATTATCTTCTTGTCCAACTTTGTTATGCAGTCTCTTCTTTAGATATCTATTGTGACAATATTTCTAGTACCTATACTTGTCAAAACCTCATGTTTCATTCCAAAATGAAGCATATTGAAATAGATGTTCATTTTGTTCGAGATCTTGTGCAGCATGGTCACCTTAGAGTTTCTCATATCTCTTCGAAATATCAGTTGGCGGATCTTCTTACAAAACCATTGTCCAAGACTTTATTTCTTCTTAATCGGTCCAAGATTGGTCTTTGTGATGGAACCTCAATCTTGCGGCGGAGTGTTAAATCTCCTACTATTTCTCACCAAATGAATAATAGAATAAATAATTTAAATTCAAATATGGATGGAGTATAGTTTACTTACTGTTATTGTTATTATCTCATTCTTGTATTCAAATATAGAACATAAATATAGGGATCAATTATAAACATACTAACTATTGTACTACTATTAATTCAGAAGCTTAATGAATACATAACATAATTCTTTTGTTGTAGTTTAATCTTTTTCGGTTCTCTTTAGAGACTAGGTCACTCCTTAAAGGAATAAAGCTCTTTCATGCCTTGAACGAATTACATACCTCTTTTAAGTAAAGTGGCAACCCAATCTCAAATATTCAATGTGTATTATAATGTGTGAAACAAGAATTGTAAAATAATAAAAGTAAACATAGCAAGTCAGTTTTTTATTTATTTTCTTTTTTTTCTTATTTTATTTTTTATTTTATTTTATTTCATTTCACTTCATTTTATTTTTTAGCAGCAATTTTTTTGTGTCAGTTTGTTTATTTAAATTTTTTTAGGGTTTTTGCTTTAAATCATTTTAGTTTTTTTTAACCGTTATATTTATTCTTCTTTTTATTTCTTTCTCTCTCCCACGCCTCTATCATAACTTCTCTTTTAAGTTGTTTTCTCTCTCTCTTTAAATCTATAACTTCTCTTAATTATTTCATATTTCTTTATAAAAATGCTATTTACTCTTCTCTATCTCTCAATGAAACCCTATTCTTCTCTATTCTAAAATCAAAGACATGATGAAGACCAATTCCTCCTCTTCTGATTTCATGACTAATGAGGAATTGCAACTCCTTATGAAATTGACTAAGAAGTACAAAAAGCATGAGACAAAACTGAAGAAATCAATAATTGAATCAAGCTTAGGGAAAAAGAAATCAAAAAGCAAAATAGAGAAATCAAAAGGAAAAGAAAAAGTGAAAGAAAAGGGTTCGGCTTCTCATGGCAAAGGTTTGTCTGTCCTATCTGCAAACTCACTGATGTGCTCGTATGTGATTGATTGGAAGTTCTTTGGGAAACCAGAGTTCAATTTTAGAGAGTTGTTTGAGTTTCAAGGGTGGATGAAGTTCTTATTTGTCAGTAAACCTTATTGTGAGAGTGTTGTGAAGGAAATTTATAGTTCCCTTAGAAACACTGGTCTAGAAGTGTCTCAGTGAAAATTGATGGAGAAACCCAAGTGTTATCCTACACAGACCTGAGTAATATTTATAAAATTCCAAACACTAGGTCTAGGGTAGCGAAAATTAAGGAAAACACTAGGGTTAATGATTACAAAAAGGATGAATTTATAAGAAAAATCACCAAAAGGGGATTTGCAGAAAAATAGAGTGTGATTGAATGCTCTAATCTAAATGAGAATATGAAGTGGCTTTACAAGTTAATTGTGCACTACATCTATCCTAAGAGCGGCTTTCTCACTTATGTAAATTAGGTTGAACTGTGCATAATGTGACACATAGTTGAAAAGAAGTCTTTCAATTTGTGTCATGCTATTTGTGATAAAATGTAGAGTAATCCAAAAAAGCTACCCTATGGTATAGTGTTAACTCCTATTTGTGAGTTTATAGGAGTAGATTTGAAAAAGAAGAGTCGTTACAATGTTTCTAAATTAGACAGCAATCCTTTAAAATTAAAAGATGAGGAAGATGAAGAAGAAAAAGAAATAGAAGATGAAGAAGAAAAAGAAAGTGTTGAAAAAGAAAGATCAGAAATGAAGAAAGGAAAAGAGAAAAGAAGTTTAGAAGAAGAGAAATCTGAAGGTAAGAAGAAAAAGAAAAAGAAAGATTATTAAAAGCAGAAAAGGAGAAAAAAATGGAAGAAAAAAAGAAGTAGAAATAGAAGAAGAAAAAGGGAAAGAAGCTGAATCAGAAATAGAACCAGAACCAGAAAAAAGAAACTGAGATGGAAACTGTGAAACAAGCGCCTCAAGATAAAGGGGAATCTCTGGATCTTAGAGCAAATGAGCCTGAGATGGCTAGAAAGGATGAGGAAGCAGTAGCAGTTGAAGACACTAGTGATCTTGAAATTGAGAAATTGGAGATAAGTGATGAAGAAGAAAAAGAGTTAGAAATTGAAATAAGAAAGTCCCCTATTCAGAAAGACAGAAAACTTGAAATGCCAAAGGTAGAGCAGTAGCTCTTTGAGGAGCACAATGATGAGTTTGATGAAGCCATTAAGCATGGAAAAGCAGTAATAACTCATACTCAGTCATTGATTGCTTCTATGGAGAAAATGAAAGATATAAATGTAAGGAGACTGACTACTCTAAAGGTAAAATCTACACCTTTCCCTCCATCGTCTAATTAGCCAAAGAGATTCAAGCGCATAGTTGGGAGGTCACCAAATTGGAGAGGCAAACGACCTTTATATCCTTCTTCTAAGAAATCCAAGAATCCAGTTGAAAGCTCACTTGCTCAGAATCTCAGGCGTTTTAAAAGGCAAAGAACAGATTCAGAAACTCAGTAACTTCTTCCCAACATGTTCTAATTATGTGTTTTATTATTTTCTAAACTTTCATTTATTTTTCTTATTTTGTTTATTTATGTTTATGTTAGTAGCTTAGACTTTTTATATTTTTATTATTTTTTTGCTCTAATCTGATAGCCTTCTTTTATGATGACAAAAAGGGGGAAAATATATAGGTACATTCTGATGCTTAAGTACTTAGAGGAAAGCACAGGAATATTTGTTTAAGTACTTAATCTTTTTGGTTCATTTCTAATCTTGTGATGTTCTTTATCTAATGTTTATTTTTATGTGAATAAAATATGTCTTTATGCTTTGATCGATAGACTTTAGAACTATGTTCTAATTCTAAAAGTCAATTTCTATTTTTATGGTCTATTCTAAATCCCTTATGCTTTAATTGCACTTATTTAGGAGGTGTTTTATGCGTGTTCTAATTTTTACTTCATGATAATCTATTATATTTAGAACTTGTATTTTTGTTGGCATGCATAAAATCAATGAGAGCACATGATTTTATGTGTGATAAATTTATTGATTTTGTTATCATCAAAAAGGGGGAGATTGTTGGCTCAAAGGTCAATTTTATTTTGAGATTTTGATAACTATGCAAAATAAATAAATTTAATATTATTATATATGCTAAATTGTTATATGCAGATTTTTAATATGAAAAATGCTAAAAAAGGCAAGTTTCCACAATGCAAGATTATTTGAAGACCATGAAGATTATGAAAGATCTTTTAGGGGTTGGTATCTTAAGATTTATTGTAGGATAGAGAGAATATTCTTTTATAAGCAAAAATCCTATTTTTATCTCTTAAAAATCTTTTTGAGATATTTTCAAAAGTTGCCTTAAAAAGAGAAGTCAAATCTTTGATATTTTAACATTCAGTTACCTAAATTAAAAAGATTTTGACTTAAACATTTTTGGTAACAAATATATGATTATTTGTAAAAAATTCATTAACTTTTTATTTTTGGAAAGCTATCTTTTTATTTTTGAAAAGTCAAAATACTCATTAAAGCAACATTTTCAAATGAGATCTTCATCCCTCTCATAAAAGCGTTTTCCTTCTTTTGAAAACATAAGGGTTTTTGAGTAAGAGTAAGAATCCATTGCTTTAAGAGATATTTTTTCAAAGCTCTCTCTCTACCCCCTTCATTTCTTTTCATATATTTGCTTCAAGAGATATTTTTAAGAGGAAAGAAATTTTGATAACAATATTTTCTGAAGAACGGTTCTGAACGTTAATTCTGATTTTAAAATCTATTTTTTGTTCTTCCTGTGCCTATAATTACGCTTCTCTTTGTCCATATAGATTTCTGTAATCTATTGTGGATTAGAGACTTTTAAATAAAAAATATTTGTGCAACAGCTTAGGTGAAAAGCTATGGTGTGATAAGTTATCAAATGACCTTCTCCTTGTATGGGATTTAATGTCTTGATGTGAGTTTCTGTTCTTTACAAAAACAAAAAGGCTAGAGGTTGACTAGAACCTTTAGAAATCTAGTGGGATAAAGCTTAAATCTAGGTGTTGTTTTATTTCCTTATAAAGTTGGTTTATCTCTTACCCTTAAAAAGAGATAACATAGTGGAGAATTTCAAGATGATTCTTGGGGAGTGGATGTAGGTGAGGTAGTGTCCAACCACTATAAATCTCTATGTTTATTCTCTTTTATTTTCCGAAGTTTTTCTTGATTATTTTCTATCTACACAATTATTAATCTTTTTAAAAATGCTAAGTTGTTCATAAGTTCTTGTTTCTAAACATAAATGAGTTTTATCTTTGTGGATCATTAGAACTTTGGATTTTTGTATTATGACTATACCAATTTCTAATTAGTCTTTCTATATTAAAGTATATATTCATAATCTGATTTAAAATCAATTTTCTAATCTTGTATAAGTGTAGTAACTATTCCTCACAGAGTCATTCTAAACTTGCAATAACATTGTGAGAAAGTTATAAACTTGATAATTGACTCTCACAAACGCTTTCTATTTTCGCTGCAAACAGAATTCTGATCTTTTACTTTAAATTTTGAAACTTTTAGAAAACCCAATTCACCCCCGCCATCTCTTGGGTTGTGCCATATATAAACAGGACCCACATTGGATATAGAAACGATATGAGACAAAATGTAAAATCAATGGCTTGTAGAGTTAGTAACTTGTTTTTAATTTTTAATTTCAATGGTTAAATCTCATACTAAAAAAACTTTAATTTCATGCGTTAAGTATTTTATATTATTAACAAATTAGATCAACCTAGCTGACTATATATATGAATTATCCAATAATTTCACATTTATTTTGATTTATTATATGAAATGTGTACAACAAATCAAAATAACCTTTTGACTTTTTTATTTTTGAAATAAAATAGTAACCTGGAGGATTATTTTGGAATAACAAGAGTATTTTACGTATGATTTTTTATTATGAAAATTATACACATAAGAAATATAAGTAATTAACATTGAGCATTAATTTTGTATAATTGGTAGATGACTGGCGTTTGATTATTGCACTTGTTGAGAGATGGCAATAGAGAATCACACATTCATGATGCTTGAGGGAGAATGCACCATCACACTTCAAGTTATTACAGTACTTACAAGTTTCCTATTCACGGTGATGTTGTGGTTGGCAATACTCGTCTAGAGTGGGTAGATGTGTGCGATGACTTACTGGGAGGGGGGGGGGGGGTGATTAACACATCAATAGTTAAGGGGTAGTTTTCCTACTATGTCTTAGTTGGTGGAACAATTTAATGAAGTCCTTGTCAATGCTGACTTAATGACTTTATAGAGGTATGCACGAGCATATATCATGAGACTGATTGGTAAATCCTTATTAAGTGATAAGACTTTAACAAGAGTCTCATCATTTATTTGCCTTGACTTGTCGATCTTGATAGGGTAGGAAATTATAGTTGGGCTAGGACAATCTTAACCTATTTGTATAGGGAGCTATGTCATACAACTAATCCTTCAGTCTTAATAGTTAGCGATTCCTTATTCATTCTTCAAATTTAGGTTTAGGAGATTTACAATAATTGTTCTAACTATAACTGACCCTAACCCTTGCCCTGATGCTCAACTGGGAAGTAGGTAAATTAAGATTGAACAAAACTTTTATCTAGATAAAAATGCCATATAAATAGTTATATTATTTTATGGTGGGTGGAGTAATGGTCGTCAAATAATAGAGGTCACTATCCACGTGATAGTTCATATTAAATACCAATTTGATAGCAGTACGATGCTTCATAACTTTCACTTTAAAATGTATTTTGTCCCCTTTTGAAACTAGTAATTGAAAAATTTTCTATACTTGTTTTGAATTACGGATAAGATGGGAATCATACTATGACGAAGTTCTTAAAGCAATCCCATCATATTGCATTTGGAGAGCACAAGTCCCTCTGTTATATTTTCATATTATTGAGTGGCGTTATCCAAATAGGGTGATGCGCCTATTCAGGATGCAACAACCAATCCCTCAGTAGCCCAACATTTCGATAACCTTTACCTGACAAACCTAAGGCAGTTTGAGTCCAATTAGATCGTGACCCATAAAATTTGGATTTCACTTTAGGCAACTTGTAGTAATAAAGTTGTTCCCAGCATACCCGAGACACAATCGCTCCACTATCATTTTCATTATTTAGAGTGGTATCACTGCATTGCCCGACATTGGATTTCGCATGCAAGAGCTTTAGGAGCCATTGTGGGTATGCAAATATATATAATTTATAGTATACAAGTATTTGATGAGTAAAATATTGAGATGATAATTATTGGAATTTATTTTTAGATGTCAACTACCAAGAGGATGGATTAGAGGATGCTTGTATTGGACTCGTGATGCCATCTTCGCAGAATATTGCTTTTGTACAACACTCAATGAATGTTATATTTTGCACCTTGGGGGAGGAAAGGTGGATCACCATGATGCCCCCACCAAAACCAGCTCCTTTTGCTCCGATAATAGGTGATATACAAGATGATCAGGAAGTACAAGAGCCATATCCACAACTACAATGTCAACATTCTGGGCTGCATGACAAAAGGAGGTTCTTGTTCTAAATGCATTTGAATATGATCGCATTCCCTACCTGATTATATTTCATTCTTTTGCTACAAATACTAATGATGCTAGTCAATCATCATTTATTGGACAACAAATTGATACAAACCATAATTAAACAAACACTTTTCAACCTAGAGTTCATTCGATATGGCTGGTATTTATGTGCCCACTCCTTCAGGTCAATGGGCCCAGTGGTCGACACATATGCCTAACATGCCATAAAGTTCTTAGCCTTCCTAGGTTTGTTTTGGTAGCAAGGGTAGCAGACTCCTATTAATGCTGGGTTTGCACCATTTGCACACATATCATCTTAACATCGTCGAAGTACACATGAAGTTCCATTCGCATCAAGTGCATTTGACTTTCTTTTTACACAACATCAATCTGACCTTGGTCAAATTCAACCATATCATAGTATTTTTACACAATGTGAGAGTAGTGATTATACTATGACCAAACAAGATGCTAAATCTTTACAATCATCTGAATCATAGGATCATACTCCATATTTGAACATTGCCACATCTGAATCACAGGATCATACTCAATTGTTGAGCCTCACTCACATACTTATGAACAACGAAGACGTGGAGTTGGGATTTAGATTGCATGATTACAGAGACCAAATCAGAGAAAGCATCCAACTTAAGGTACAGGAGGACATCATTGACTTCATATTTTTTATATATATGTACCATTATCTGCAGTACTTTGACAATGTTTTATTATATGTAGTAACTAATGGATATTTTCAAATGATATTTGATGATAATAGTTTATTAGGTTTCTAAATTTTCATATTCTTATTAAACATACATAAAATTAAAATCAAAGTCACATTTCATTACTATAACATATTAGCAAGATAACATATTCAGTTGAACAGACAGCTCAACTCCAAGTCACTTAGTGGCTATTCGATCTGAATATGTTTGTTTATTATGGCTCTTTTGATTATATGTTGATAACATCAAGACAAATGAATAAAGAAAATGAAAAATCACTTAAAAGCTTAAATTTAAATTGGAAAAATAAGTGTAAAACCACCAAATTAATAACTTACTAGATTTTTGCAAAGCTTCTTTCATTTGAGCATTCTTGAATTTAGAATTATAACTACTGAGAATATGGCATATGCAGTAGCAATATCACACATAGATTATCTCATTTAGTGACAAAAACTTTGAGGCAACCATCAATCTTCTGCATTACTTTTTTAATACCAATATGACTATTCAATATTACACATATATTATCTCGTTTAGTGGCAAAAACTTTGATGCAATCTATAAACCAACCCTAATTAGATACGTCTTCCTTGCCAACTACGACAAATGCAAGTGGAAATATCTAGTTATTCTCATCCAGTGTTGTTGCACATATTAGATGACCAATATGTTTTTCATATAAGAAGTTTCCATATACCATAATAATAGGTAGACAATGTTTAATCCTTCAATTGATTGCTCGAATGCCCAGAACATCCAATTAAAAATGCGATAGTATGGATCTATGTTATCATTAATGTAATGCTCATAATCCTCAATAATAAAAGTTAAGCCAGGATTGAAATGAAGAAATGCAATCGTGTACAGGTGTAATTATCCATATGAATCATCTCATTACCCAAATAGCTTAACAATTACCATTTGTTTCTCATGCCAAGTTTTCTAATAAGTGGGCTCATATCTGACCTTGTCTTTAATCCCAACCCATATAGCCTTAATTTTGATATTCAGTTGTTCTTCTATCATAGATAGAATGAAAGCACAAATATATTTATCACCTAAATGCCGATGATTTTGTATCAATTGAGTGTTAGTACAGGTGTGACCACCATTATATCTTATGATTTTTCATACATTGGACCCATCTATCCTGCTTGCATAATCTCAATTTACATTGTTTTGATTTATCTGTAGACTTGATAGCATATGTTGTGGTTTTGTTTCAATCATATGAAATTGATGTGTATTCATAGATAGTACTCTACAATTTTTGAATAATATTTTTTGATGATCTTGCTTTCCTTACTACATTTGCTTTTATAATACAAATTTATTTGTAATTGCTAAAAACATAATCTGATCATAAAGGCTAAAATATTCTAGACTCTTAAATGACTTTTAATGGCTCCTTCACCAAGCTTTTAGTTGGGCGTTACAAGTTTCGAATGTTCTTTAGGATCCTTTTGTTCGGGTATGTCTTCATTCGAGCTTACTTCATTGCTCGGTCTTTTGACATCCGTGTTCGGGATGAGCTGAATAAATTATTAGTCTATCAAAAGCCCCCCAAACAATACCGAATCATTTATGTTCGATTTTACAAAATTTGACCTTTCGTCCCATGTGCTCGGGTTTTGGAGGTTAACACATCATCATTTCCACATAAGCCCTAGTCGCTGGTTCATTAATTACTTGCCTTTAATGAATGCGCCTTTTAAATTTATCGACTTCTCCTGAAATGACGCGCCCTCTAAACGTTTCAATATGGAGCGACCTTTCAATCATCCAGTAGAGGTGTCTTTTTACTTTCTCTCAATATTTTAAACTTCACTTTATTTTAAGTATCCCTAAAACATCGATTTTCTTCAATCTCTTTTATTCCCGGACTCCTTCTGCAGATTCAACTGCAAAAGAGGTAACTAAGAACTTTTCTACAAAATTTTACTCTCTGCGAAATTTACTTTTGTTTTTATTGCCATTTTTGTCGGCCATTTCTCTTCTTTTCCAAACCTTCAACTATGGCTGCTTCTGCTTCCAATAAGGGCAAAGGTCTTGCCTTAGAAAATTCGAGTTCAACCTCTTCAAGCTTTGATAAAACAATGGGGGATGAATTTCCTTCTAATCGTACTTTGGTTGCAATGGAAATTGCCATCTCAAAGAGGACTTCTTCTGGGATCGTGATTGGCAAAAAATCCACAGACAAATGCTCTCGCCCAAAAACTACAAAATCTGCTAAGAAGAAGCAATCAACTGCTAAAAAAGAAAATAGAGTAGCCCATTTAAGTTCCATGTTTAAATCTGTAGATATGGAAAGGCTTCGTGCCAAATATGCCATTCCTCCAGAATATGAGCTTTTGCCTATAGGTGAAGATGTTCGGGCTAACAGTGAACAAAGCCCTAACTTTTTAATCCTGTATGAGGAGGATTTACGAGCGGGATTATCTGAATGAAGTTGGGATAACTGTGTCACAGCTTGCACCAAACAGTATTAGGATTGTGCTCAGCGTTGCTCTTCTTGCTCGAAAGTCCAACCTTGAATTCTCTTCTTTCGTTGTCAATGGACTATATATTTTATTGCTTAGAGAGAGCGAAGATGACCGCAATTTTCGCAAGTGCACGAATTCGCAACAAGTAATAAAGAGTGAGTAGAGTATCGTCAGACGAAGATTGTATACCAAGTACCAAAATTATTTTAATCTAATATTATTTAAACAATAATAAAGAGGATATTTGTAAAAGTAAAGTAAAGTAAAGTAAAATAAAATAGTAGAAAAGAATTTAAACAAAAATATTTGATGATAAGAAATTAAGGTTTAAAAGCTACTGGGGATATTCACTTCATTTAACTCTACCCAATTTATTTTTATTTGTTCAAGCAGGGGAAACACCCTAAGGTCATTAACAAGCTCTCCTGCTATATTGTAAGCTATTTTAATCTCGTTTAATTACCTATCTTCTAATAGTGCAACCAAACATGAATTAAATCATTAAGTTTTATGGTTTGTTCAAGAATTCATAACCTAAGGTCATTAAATTATGAAAACCCCCATGAGTCAAACCATATAGCTTTCGCATCAAGTTATTATTCCCATGTAATTTATTACTCTTTTCTTATCAAAAACCCTTCTTCCGATAGCGATTAATGAAATTAATCAATCCAGGGGAGAAACTCTGCCTGGAAGTATTAAGTTCAATAATAAATTATAACATAAACAAAGAAAAACAAATCTAATATCATAAATTTGGATAGAAGTTAAGCTACATCAAATTCCTAGTATGGGAGTTTAGTTCGACATAGTAATTAAATAAAACTCAATAAAATCTGAAAATAATTTCATAAATAATAAGAATTAATGGAAATAAAACAAGATCAAGAGTTTAGAGATAAAAACTAGTCAAACAATAGCATAGACGGCTCCCTTGATTCTTTACACAACTTCTTGCTTGAATTTTTACAAAGAGAGAAAAACTAAGATCTGGATTGAATGGAAAATCGATTGATTGAATATTGCTCTTGTTGCTGTTGTGATCTCTCTTTATAGAAACTTCATAGGGTGTCTTCAAATCCGAGTAGAAAATTGATTTGAATTGGATTCCTTTTCTGTTTAGGAGTCTTCTTTCATCAGGTTGGGCTTGAGCAATGCTTGAGATGAGTCCTTTTAGTATTTTCATGCAACCCATGCAAAGGCCACACCCATGTCTCAGATTTACACGGGTTGAATAATAAAAATTCGGCCAGATTGAGTTTCCAGTAGGTGCCACGACCGTGGCACTGCATGACATGCCCGTGTACTCCCCTGACTT
>CANUEX010143619.1:0-14891 GCA_948099535.1 Jatropha multifida | reverse complement strand
AATATAATGGGCCAACTTGTAGAATATTTTCATGTAGTTATGGTGTTGAAATCAGAGATTAGGCTTACTACGGGCCTCGGGGGCCTTAAGCTTACCCAGGTCCTAGTGCCGGTCCGGCCCATGGAAACGGGTCGTGACATTATGTTATTTTTTGGATATGAAAGAAAAATAAAATTAATTTTTTTCTACAAATTTATTTTTATAGTTTTTTTACTTTCCTTCTAATTTAAAGGGAAAATTATCTGAATTCTTTTCTACTATATTCCTTTCTTATTTGCAAATAAAATAGTTTTTGTTTATAAGTATTAGTTTAATTTGCTTTTCTTTTTTCCTCCTATATGACATTGTCTAAAATATAAAACAACTTATCTTCTTACAATTGTACTAATTCCTCACCCTTAGCAATTTGAGAGACTTACACTTCTATCACATAAGATAGACTTATCTGCTTTTATATATTAACAATTTTTTTCATTCTTTATCATTTACATGTGAATCAAGGGTATTTTTGCCATTTAAAATATTTTTCTCACCTTTGACCAGCTTTTTTTCCTTTGACTGAAATACAAAAAAAGGAAAAGAAGGATAGAAGGGCTAAAGAGTTGGACGGGTCTAAAATATTATTATTATTTTTCACCCTGTCCAACAAAAAGATAAGGCTAATTAATTATTTTCTTTTATCAGCAATCATAACAAAAAGATGAAAGGGTGCAATATCCCCTTTCTTTCGTCCCCGTCATACTTACCAATTTCTGTTTCATAAGAAGATTCAACAACATTTTCACACACAAGGCCATATTTTATTTGGGTCCGAAAAACTGAGCAAGAACTGTAAGGAAAGAATATCCAGGTATAGTAATCAGGTATGGGCAGCTTTCAGTTGGTAATCTATACCTCAGGAAGAGTTTAATTGAACACTGGAATCACGTGGTAAGGTTTCGTTTCATGTCTTTTTCATGCAAGTTTTGAAGATCCATCTCATGTGGTGGGAAAGATTTCAACTTTGTGGTTTCTATGGTTACTAACAATTTCTTCTAAGTAATTAATTTGCTATCGTCACTTCATCACTTACCTAACCGTAAACTCACCTTTTCTACATGCAATTACTATATTAGGAAGCATATATATAGCGTTTTAAATTTTGTACCATCAAATTCCACTAATTGAAAAAAAATCATGTTTAATGCGTTGTTATATTACTAATTTGTAATTGTCTAAGAAAACAGATTACATGTGTTGTTTAATTTTATTATTCAAAAGAATATATATGATTCTTTTGATTTGTTAAAAGATCAGTAAAATCTATTAAAATTTCAATGTTTGAATTATATGAGTATTTAATGTTTGATATTATAATTAATGAATTATAATTTTAAAAAGAAAATGATAGAGGACGGGTACTAATCTGAATTTTTTTCTTGAAAAAAAATTTTCTCACAAAATATTGAACTTTTAATTTTATTTATAAAATAGTGAATTTCCAATTTCGCTTCCTAAATTTTGAAATTTCTTTTTGTTTTTAGCTTCCCCATGCTATTTGTTAGTCAATTTCTTTATTTTTATTGGCAATGGGCCACAAAAATAATGACTCAAGTGGTGAGATACTTTTAAATTTAACAAATAAATGCAAAGTTAAAGATTCAATTTATTGAAAAAATACATGAGACGCAACAACAAATGCCAAAATAAAAATAATCTTATACTTAAAAAGGTATAAGAATATTTATGGAAAATGAAAAACATTAATGATGGAGAAATAAAATATATTACTCCCTCCATTCACATATTTTTGTCATTTTTAATTTTGTTTGAATTATAATAAAATGTACATCAATTTGATTATTTGAAAACCTTTAACTCACATGATTAAAGGTACATTTTGAATTTTATATTCCAAAATTTCATTGGAAAATTTCAATTTCAATTTGTATATTCTAATCAACATTTGGTGAACAACTTTCAATAAATTCAAATTTAGAATGAGGGATATTTACATTTTCTTTTATCTTTATTGAAAATTTATCATTAAATACTTTATAACGCTTTTACAATTTTATTGATTGATGTAGGCTTAATCTATAAAAATTTCCTAACTTATACGAATTATTGTAGAATCATTCTAAATCAACTTTCGTCCCCCTTGATACTCCAAATTAAAAGATTTGTATTAATATCATCCTAAATGCAAATTCTACTAGAATTTGGAATAAAAAGCATTAAATGTGGGTCCTATAGAATCAAGTTGGGTTAAATTAATCCAAAGTGTCAAAACTCACAGTTTTGACACCAAACACACAGTTTCAATTGATGAACTTTTCATCCAAAAATCCCTAATCCCTCCATTTTCTCTCCTTCCCTTCTTCTCCTTCTTTATTCTGCGCAAGTGAATCATACTATGCCATTTTTGCCACCAACCAACCATTAGAATTTGAACCCTCATTGGAGAATCTATCAAAACCTTAACTATAAGCAAAACCCCTTATTTATTCACAATAGTCATTACTCTCTTGATCATTAGCTAAATACAACAATGCATTGGCTCTCGCAATTTGCGCTTCTAGTGAATCGGTCTCTTTTAAAAACTTCAACAACAACGACACTCCACCTTCTTCGACAATAATTTGCTTGTTCCAAACATTAGGGCACGCTCGAGATTCTAATAAACTTCGGTGGTGATTCAACAAATCAGCCATTCATATAACAGCTGATTAGAAGAAGTGTACCGGACAAGCGGGCGTAATTTCTCAAGAAGTAAACCGGTGTAATTATCGATATTGGTACACTCAAGCTTGAACAAATTAGCCTTGTTGACAGTAGAGTGAACTCATTCAGCAAATAGGATCGAAAAGATGAGTTCCTCTTCGAGTCATTTATCTTCCATCAATTTGTGGAGTAATAGATTGGTTGAATTGAATAAAAAATGGGCAAGTAGTAAGTTAAAATAGGATTGTTTATTTAGATTAGGAAGCGAGTTTATAGTAAGTCAGAAAAAAAGTGGAAGAAATGGAATTTAGTGTTCGAGTGATTTGCTTAGTAGGTTGGTAATAGTGCTAGTTCATTCTTTAGTGGCATGTTTGTGTGAGAAAGATGAAGAAGGAGAAGAAGGGGAGGAGAGAATCGAGAGAAAATGGATATTAGGGATTAGGGGTTCGAGATTTTTGGATGAAATGGTGCATTTAGTGACTTATGTCTTTTTCGTTTTTTGTCTTTTTCATGGAGAAAATCATAATGCTTCATTCGCTAAGAAGTTAGCCTCAAAGTTAACCTCCCTATAGATTCTGACAATCTCCATCTCCCAATCTTTGTTCAAGAAATCCCTACATTTAGTAACCAAATTACGCACCCTAAAGGCCAGATAAGGAGACTCAGAAAACAAACCCACAGTAACTTGGGAATCAAGCTGAAGATGTACCCGATGCCAACTTTGGAGCCATGCTATAAATAAAGCATAAAAAGCTCCCCATAGCTCAACTTCTAGTACAACACAACAACCCAGAAAAGCCTTAAAACCTAGAAGCCATCTACCATCATAAGAATGAAACACATCCGCACAGACCGCAGTACCTTAAGATTGGCGGCATCTACCATCCAAATTGATAGTAATCCAAGAAGGAGCAAGTTGCCAAGAAATGAGCTTCAACTAGTTGGACTTCTCCACTACATAAATAGGAAGCTCACGATGGTCTCAAGCTAACTAAATCTCATGAAACTTAGAAAGCAAAGTTTGAGAGGAAAGGAAAATGCTAGGAGAGCTGAATTAGAGAAAACGAACTCATTGCTCCATTTCCATAGCCACCAAAGTGTGGTTGCAAAGAGAATATGCCAAGCAACTCCATAAGAACCAAAAGAGGAACAAGACAGATTAGTTCTCAACCAATCACGAACATTCAAGGAAAAGAAATCCAGAATAAGACTAGAGGTCAACAATTCAAGCCAAGTATTATAAACAACACCATAATCACGAAGGACGTGAAGAACATCTTCAACAAAGCACCCATAAATTTGACAATTAGGATTGTCAGTAAAGCCTCTTCTTTTTCTCTCATTATTGCACATAATCTTCTCATGGGCTACCTGCCAAAGGAAGAGACAAAAGTGTTGAGGGACCTTGCTCTCCAAATCTAACTCCAAATATCCGAGACCTGCAAGTCAGAACGATTAATCAACAGCTCATAACCTGTCTTCACAAAAAAAATACCATTAAGAGTGAGACTCCAGGCTTACCCATCAGTCTCCAAAGCATCATCCTAAAGCATATGCACACCCAAAACATCCTTAAAACTCAAAAGCAAGTACTTGAGAATAGAATCCCAATCTCATCTCCCATCTGCCAACCAGTAACTATGAACATTACGACTGAGGGACATGGTGCAAAACAAAATTTATCAAAGGCCCAATGGGAAGCCAAGAATCTGTCCAAAAAAGGATAGTAACACCTCCACGCACATCCTTCACTACTCCTTTCGTAATGACCTCCAAACCATGACAACAAGCCTTCCAAATAGGAGACGAGCAATTTTTAGGCTTCGACTTCCAATCCATATGACCTGCCATGTACTTACAGATAATACTACGAGCCCATAAGGACTCGGGATTATTAACCAATCTCCAACTCAATTTTCCAAGCATAGCCTCATTCATGGTATGCATATTTCGCATGCAAAAACCTCCAGGATTTTTGGGAAGCTTGAAAGTATTCCAATCCACTAAATGGACACGATGATTTGCACTATTACCTTGTTAAATAAAAGATAGACAAACCCTCTCAATTTCAGGACACAAAGAAATAAACATAAGTGCTGCACTACATAACATACAATGGAAGACTAGAAAGAGTAGGCTGAACTAAAGTCACTCTCCTTGCTAAAGAAAGAGACTTAGATTTCCACCCAACCAACTTTTTCTTCATATTGTCCAAAATAAAACCATAAGTACCCACATTACTACGATCATGAAAAGTTGGAATCCCCAAATACTTTCCTAAAATTTGTAGTAAAAGGAATACTCGAAAGAGCAGAAATTGAAACCCCAACACTAGGATCAACGTTAGGAGAAAAATATATAGTGATTTATTCAAATTAATACATTGGCTTGAAGCAGCTAAACATCTAGCAAAAATATTTAAAATAATTTGCATTTGCTCCACAAAAGGTTCAGCAAAGAGAACCATGTCATCAATGAAAAAAAGTTAAGAAATCATCGGACCTTGACGAGACAGAGGGACAAGAAGCCATTCACCAGAAAGAATCGAACTATTAATAAGGTGGACCAAGTACTATTCGCATAAGACAAAAATATACGAAGACATGGGATCTCCTTGCCAAATGCCCCTAAATGACTGAAACTGAGGAAGCTTAACACCATTCCATAGGACAACCATGGAAGAGGTATGAACACATTTCATGATATTCGTCACCCTATTTAATGATATACAATTTGAAACTAATTTAATAAGCACAATTTATATTCCACATAAAAAAAAAAAGCAATCTATAGTTGTTTTTATTTATTAGGCCTGGCTCCTATTTATCCATATATCTAATTTCGAATCTAACTACTAATTACTATTTTTTTTAAAAAAAAAAAAGAAATTCAGAAAGTATAATCAATTCATTTTAAAATGGTCTAACGTTGCCTAGTGTACAAATATTTTCTGACCTGTTGCAATTGGTTAATTAGACTCCATTATTAAAATTACTTAAAACGATTAATTACGTCTTGCCATTGAAATAGGATGCAATTATGCATTAAAATAAAATTTTGCACGCCAAGCCTTATTCTAGTGCATATGACTCCAGGTTCGACTCCGCTTCATCAATACTCAAAAGAAAAAAAAAATTATAACTTCACCAGCTATCAGAAAATATTGATGACAATAAATTATTTAGTACTAATAAGGATGTAAATAGTTAATTAAAGCATGAATTTATAGACGAGAGAAATGAAAACCAAGTACCTATAATGCAATGAAATTCCCTGCTGTATATGGTTGTGTTCACTTGCACTAGTAATATTTCTTTAACTCTGTTTTCACTCACAACAATACACGGCAGGAAGTTTCAATGCAAGAGGTGGTCGGCTTTCCTTCCTCTCTTGGTCTGTAAATCCATAGCTTTACTATTTCCATTCTTATTAGGACCATATAATTATATTGTAAAGAGTAACAATTTCAAACAAGGCTTTGCAATTGGTGCCGAGGAGAAAGGGGGATGGTGTCTACGGGCAGAATTTGATGGAGGGTAGTGAATGAAGATTCAAAAATATAGCAGAGGCAAACTATCAAACATATGGTGCGCAGAAATAATGAGTTGGGAGTGCGCTGATTTTTATTCAACTGAGTAACACTTATACATATAACAAAAAAAAACTTGGGCTAATTCAGAAAAAATAGGACCCATATTAGCACTAAACCAGCAGATAACAAAAAACAAAAATAATAAAAAAATAAAACAGGACTCGTATCTAACAACTCAAAAGACATTTAAATATTTTTGAACAGGTGATAAAATAAAACTAAAATTTAATGATTACTTAGTCCTTATATATAGTAGTTTAGTTGAGTTTTATTTAGTTAATTGTATAAATTTTTTTTATTTATTATATAAAGGACTAATAATGCGAAATGAAAATATTCATGAATATAAACTATATAGATTACTTAAATTTTACACATTTTCAGTTCATAAGACTATCCCTCTTTACAGAAAAAACCGTACTGAAGCGAACTGGAACAGAAAAAATAGAGATAGTAGGAGCTGAATCATATCGAACCGAATGCAATTTATTATATTAATTTTGATTCTAGTTCTTATAAAGAATCATACTAGAACCGCATCGAAACCGTATTAAAATCGAACCGAACCGAATTGAAAAACCGATTTGCCCATATATTTTTTCCTTAATGTTTTAGTATATTATGTTTTTTTAGTAACATTAAATTTTATTATTTGAAAACAAAATCTTTATTAATTGATACTTTTTACTTAATAATATAAATGAACTATCAATTAAAGTTATTTATTTCACATAAAAAATTAATATCTAATGATTCCGGCATCTATAATTGTATAAATATTTTAGCAATATGATAATTTATAAATGTTTATATAGTATTTTACTATATCTATAATTTAAATAAAAAGTGTTTTCAGATTATTTTTACCTTTAAAAGTCTTAATTTACTATAATGTTTATCGTGTGATAATGAAGATATCGTCACTTTGGAGATTTTATGTAACCTAAATTCTTTTTGTTGACAATAGAAATTGAACTTCATTATTCAATTGTTAATTATGTTCTGTTAAGATTTGTAATGTTCGTCTTATTACTCTGGAGATTGCTTAAAACTTGAAAGATAATGGGAGCTTCTTTTTATAATGAATAAAAATGAAACTTTATTTTATTGTTAATATTAAAATATTTCTATATAGTGGAACCTTGCAATGTGTTTTAAAAATATAATAATTTTAATAGTTGAACTGAAACCAATACCAGAACCATAATCAAAAAATTGAAACCTAAAAACCAAATAATCGTACCAAAATCATATAAAAAATTTGGTTCTATTCAGTTCCAGTTCTTTATTTCTTTGGTTCTGATTTTGGTTCCTAAAAATCAACGAATCGAATTTTTGGTTTGGTTTAGTTCGGTTTTGGTTCTTCTTTAGAACCGTACCAAAATTGGACTTGCACAACCATACATACTACTTCTAGTGTTACTTTTTATGTATCCCGTTCTATTTTTATATAATGAAGTGTTCTTAAACTGAATTGATAACAATAATCATTTTAGCTATATTAACAATATTATTTACTCAATTCATTAGAGTGAGGAATATGTGCACATACCCATAAATTTTTAAAACAAAAAAGTGACCTAAAATAGAATTTATAGTTCTAATTTTTTTTTTCAATTTCCTAAATACTATTTTTTTTCAAACCAAATAGATTTAGCATATAACAGAAAAAATATCAAGAAAATTAAAAAAAATACTTAATCATCAAGAGACCATTTATTTGTTGCAAGGGAGGTATAAATCTCCCTCTAAATTAAAATGATAATATTAACTTTTTTGTCCAATATATAGTTATAAAAATTTAATATATTGTTTCACCCTTAACTTTAAATTTTGTTGCAGTTTCACTCTAATTTAACCTTAATGTTAATTTCATTATCAACTTTAATTTTTTGTTGCAATTTCACTACAATTTGACATTTTTACTAATTTCACATTGAACTTTGACATTTGTTGCAATATCACTATAAATTATAATTAGAATTTAAATTATAAATAAAAGATCTTTTGACTTTGGACTTAGATTAACTTAATACATTATGTAAATGATGAAGTTTAGGTTAATAGTAAAAACAATCTCGATTATTATTTTAATATTTTTAAATTGCTTCTTCAATTGATAATAAATGATGTTTAAAAATTAATTTTTTGATACACGAATGATTTTAAAAAAAAAGAATATAATTATAACTTTATTCTATTTTGATAAAAAATGTTACAATTTATAAAAGTTTACGGGTCAAATAAATTGATAGTTACTTTTTTTAAAATTTTATAATTATTTTAAAATTTATATTAAAATCAAACCATAATAATAATTATATTCTAATTTTTTTAAAAATAGAGTTCATGTATCAAATAATTATTTTTTGAATATTACTTATTATCAATAAGAAGAAAGAATTTAAAAATATTAAAGATAATAATAGAGATTGTCTTTGCTATTGACTCAAACTCTCATTCATACAAACATATTACGTTAATTTAATCCCAAAATCAAGAGAGAATATATTTTTTATTCACAATTTCAGTCCTAAATATAATTTAGGATGTTATTGTAATAAAAATAAAAAATTCAGGATGTATGTAATATAAAGGTCAAGTTAGAATGAAATTGTAATAAAATTTAAAATTGAAGGTAAAATAATATATGAAGCCTAAAAATAAATACCCTCATTTTAAACAAAACACAATTTATAATTGATTTAGTGTACGGATAGGATCATATACCAGTTGTAGGTAAATCTTTTCTTAATTATCTATATCAGGTAGGAAAGAAGGAAGGCAAAGGAAGTTCCAACATTTTAGGACTTCAATTCAAGATAATTAACTTTGAAAGTTGACACCAAATCTAGGATGGATAAGCAAATACATTTTAGAAATTATGGGACGCGCAGCTATGAACCCCTAAACAGCGTGGGAATACTCGTATAAAAAATCCCATAAACGACTGTATCTAAGCCGTTTTGCTTAATTTCATTTTCCTTAAAAATACGTATGCTAGCAAGCGATATGCAACTATCATCACCATCATCGCCACCACTTCTTTTGCACCCTGATCTAGTCTTAAGTTGGTGATAAGAGGAGACTGACAGTAACTTGGTTCAGAATCTGAATCTGATGAGCAAGGATATTGTATTCTCAGGAGTAACCTGTAAGTGTGATAGTTGAAAGAAATGTAGCGTACCCATGACATAAAGGATGGAACTTTCTGCATCTTTTCAATAAATATATATATAAATCATAATCCGATAATTAAGAAAATAACCATATATCTTTGACCAAGAAATTCTCTTACCTGAAGAAAGAATCCGCCAGATAACATAAAAGTCATAATAGTAATTGAAGCTAGTGTTGTTGCTTTCTTTATATCCATAAATGCTGCTCCTATAGTAAGTCCAAGACCCTGAAATTGAAAAATTATGAATTGGGTATATGTATATATATACACTAATCTAGAAAATCAAGACACGAATTTTCCATTTACAAGTAAGTTAATTCCAGCGTACCTGAGCAGCTACAATGCTTAGAAAAACGGTAAGCGTTGTTAAAGAAAATGCAGCAAAGCTTAGTTTTAATCCAACCATGAAATATACTGTAACAAGGAATATTGTTGGCAATATTAGATCCAAAGGAAGATCGCTAATGTTTCTTGCAGTGAAGTATGCGCTGAGTCTGTACATTCCAACTGCTCTTTCTTTAGCTAGCATAACTCTTTCTTGCGGGAATGTGAAAATTGCAGTAAATAAAGGAAAGAACCCCCAAAATACTGATATGAAGAATAGCAGCCCTGCCTGCTTGATCCATTGATAACACAGAAAAAGGAAAACGAAAAGCATAAGAAATATATTGATGTTTCAAATAGCAAAACTGCAGTAAATAGGCTATGTTAAGGTTTTTGGTCATTCCAGCAAAGTGCACTTTCTGAAGATCGAACTTGTATTCACAGCCTTACTGGGTTTGAGATCACTTACCACCCCAACTTTGTTAGTATAAATAGACTATGTTTGGTATTATCAAATGTAATGTAACTAACTGCAGTTTCAGCCTGAAATTTGTACTAAAAATATATTTGACTATATTACAGTGTGTTTAGTACTACTTGCCTGATCTTCAACCTGCTCAAGGGACGAACCAGAATGCCACCAAAGCAAGCCTATGATTATTGCAGTGGCTACAACTTGAGTTATGCGCATAAAACTGAAGTACTGATGGCGTCTCTCTTTAAAGCTCCTGCTAACAAGAACTGAAAATTGCTCCCGCCAAGTTGCTCCCCATTCCCTTGGATTCATCTTTCCAGGAAACTCCATCTCACCGTCTATTCTAATAGCCTGTACAGATTTTGTTTTCTTAATTGATGATTCAACATTCCTTTCATAAGCCTTTAGAAGATACTGCAAGAAAGAAATTCTCAAGTGAGATTACTATTAAGATCATAGTACATACTCATCAATTGTTAAGGAAAAATATATGCATACTCATGGACCTCATGGATATCAGTGGAGGAAGGTCCATCTTTTTTTCTTTCTAATGATCCGCTTTCGAGTAGGACTTTTTCTTCCAATTCTGAAGGAAATGGTTTATCATTTATGTTTCCATTTGCAAGGTCAATCAGAAACTCTGCTGGGTTCATGGCTATTACTGGATAGCAACCAATTGAAGAGAAATACGACATTGCTTCTGATACTTTTCCAAAGTACAAGGAACTTCCTTTTCCCAATAGAATGAGCCTGTCGAACTTACAGAAGAGCCTACTAGAAGGCTGATGTATTGTAGTCACAATCGTTTTGCCAGTCTAGAACGAAAAACATAAGCACATTAAGTAATTAATCTTATTTGTAATTGCCTCCAAGTTTTTGTACAATTGACATTAGGCAAGAATTTTCAATGTACAAAATAAAAAGAAGTTTTTTACTACCTTGGCCATGTTCTGCAGAATCTGAACAATTCGAAGCGCGGTTGTTGAGTCTAGACCTGATGTTGGTTCATCCAGGAAAAGAAGTGATGGGTTCAGGAGAATTTCATGACCAATGCAGACCCTTTTTCTCTCACCTCCAGATATTCCTCTCACAAACTTGCCACCAATTACTGTATTTTGGCTCCTAGGAACGATACAAATTACTGTTAATTAATGTTTTCAAACAGAACCAAACAACAACAATCATAAGTTTTGTCAACATTGCCAAAATTAGCAAAGCAAAAGGTGAGTTTGTTGACATATTTAACAGGAAATATGCAGAGCTTAATACTCATGGCTTTTCTGCAATAGTACAAAAAATTTAGCTGTATCTACATAGGCAAGGCTAAATTACTTCACTGTAATTATCGTTCAATGTTCATTACCCACCTTTGAAGGCAGGCAAATTTAAGCTAGTTGCACCATCCTTTTTATTACCAAGTGGGAAAGAGTTTCAAATTACAGAATATTTCGAAGTGACTGAGAAATAAGTTCAAGGATCGAAAAAAGAATCACCTTTCAAGGCCTAGTTCAGTTATAACATTCAGTGCTCTTTCTTTTTTCTGTTCTCTAGTTAAGATATTAGGAAGACGAAGCAAAGCAGCATAAGTGAGAGTTTCTTTAACTGTAAGGTGGGAAAACAGAACATCATCTTGTGTCACAAAGCCAATCCTGTTTCACAAAATCAAATAATTAGTCACTCATTAATTATCCCATTTTTGCCGTTATAGTACATAATAACTAATCATAAATTAGCCTAGTCTAGTCAGTAATGATGGAAACTTCCTTTCTCATCAACCAGGTTCAATGTGCTGGGAACACTCTATGACAAGTTTTTTATTAATTTGACAGTTAATTTATGTCATGGCCCCATAATTTGACCCCAGGTCCGCCACTGCCTACCGTTAGACTAATAGCTCAATCGTCGAGTGCCCCACCTCCAATGGTAACAAGTCAGGGTTTTAAATCCTGAAATCTGATTCCCAGTAAAGAATTCTGATGTACAGAAACATAAAATACCTCCGTTTAAGGGATTTGGTGTATGGTCTACCATTATAAGCTATAGAACCACTGGTGAATTTGACCCTTCCGCTAAGCAGATTGAGCAGACTCGTTTTGCCACCTCCTGATGGTCCCATAAGAGCAAGAACCTCACCTGGATGGGCTGAACCACTAATTCCATGGAGTACATACTTATCTGAATACACCTTGTATTTCACTTCCTGAAACTGCATTAAGTTTCAAAATTCATATGTCGATAGCGACTTATCATTTTATTTAAAATTACAGTCACTGTGGCTAATAGCTTAAGTGCGTTTAAACCGTTATTATTAATCAAATTACCTTGAGAGCTATAGGTAATGTAGGTTCAACCTGCATTTTCTTCAACTTGCAAGAATCTGGGTCCTTCTGATGATCTGAAGGACTTTGACCCATTGCAGCATTTCCTGCATTAAAGGGTGACAAGAAAATATATTAATGTTATTAATGTCGTCATAAATGCAAATTACAAGAGAAGAACTCCCTTTAGTCATTAATTATTAAGAAGGAAAATAATTAAACCTGTCTTGTCAAAGCTTCCAGTAGTAGAAACATTATCAACAAGGTCATCTATATTAAGGTTTGCTTTTGGAGAATTGTCAGTCTCCATCTCAAAGTTCTGCATTTTTTGTTCAGTTTTTCCACTTTCGCCATTGTTGTTATCTTCTGGATTTACTGCACTTGAGGATTTGCACCCATATCCCAGTTCTTTGTTCACTTCCTCCATTACTGCCACCTGACTAAAAAGAAAAAGAAAGAGATTTGGTTTATATTAATATCTGCAAGAAATATAAGACCGATATAAATATGTAATTAACTGGCAGAAGGAAGAAAACTTTGTAATTACTTGATGGAATTGAAAACAGAGAGGCAGTGTAAGTGCACAGCAGAGATATGAATTATATATTAAGATGGCAGGCTTCAAGCAAGCTGCTAACTTATATATTATGTCGTATGGGCCCAATTTTACTGCATATGATGTAGCCCTAATAGTAATACTTGTAGACAACTATTTTAGATGTTGTTAGGTTAGCTTTCTAAGTCAGTCAAATATATTTTAAATAAAAAATTATAACTTAATAAATACTTAAATTGGCTTATAAATTAAGAAGTCATAGTTAAAACAATTTAAAAAAATTAAAATAAATTATTTTTTTTAACTACTTAAAATGCTAGTTCAAGGGAAAGAGGGTGATGCTTCTGTATAAATATATTAAGGGTGAGCTCTGATTCCATGTTAATAAAATGGATTGGACCTGACTCATCTTAAAATAAAATATTAATTCAAGAAAAGGGAGTTTATCCAAATCTTATATATACCTTAAATTCTTTATCCGATATTAAAGTGGGATAACATACGATAAATTCAGATATTACTTTGAGGATAAAATTACATTTTAAAAATAAATTATGATACGTTTGTATAAATTGATGGGACCCAGGATATAAAAGTCAAATTTAGAGTAAAGTTGCAATTATTTAAAAATTTCATAGTAAAATTTATAGTTAAGTCCTATACGTACAAAGTAACTTTATTGAATTAAGATGTTATATATATATATATATGGATGTAAGTAAAATGTTCTCTACTATAATTACAGTAATATAGACTAAAATTAACACAAGTATAATAATGCTTTTAAAATCATTCCTATATGATCTTGCTCCTTTTTTCACAAACGAGAGATTTTGAATTAAAATAAAAAATACAAACCCAATTTTAATTGAATTTAGTAGAACAAATGGTGAAGATAATTAGGTAATTCTTCAAGTCGTGAGTTCAAATTTTGAACTTGCCAAGTTTTTTTTTTATTTATTCAAAAGTTACAAACAAATAGTCTTAATTTTAGGTTACAAACAAATAGTAGGCATATTGAATTAATAATCTGTTAGATTTTTAAAGATTTTAAAATTTTAATGGTATTCAATTTAGATTTTTTTAAAGTTTATTAAATTCAATTCATACTCTTATAAAATCTATAAAAATTTGATGATATTCAAAAAATTGTTGATTTGAAAGGATTTTATAAAATTATTGATTTCATTGGATTTAGAGTGTTATATATGAATAAAAAAGTCATTCACAAATCCATCATTCAATCCAAAAATTTCAAAAATCTTTTAAAACCTAATAGACTCTTGATTTAATACACTCCTTAATAAAACGAAAGCGGAACAGTATCCATGAATTTTAAACTAACTATATAGGTATCCGTTTCAAATTTTACTTTCTGTATTCATTCTAAACCTATTTAAATATTCATATTCGAACCCGATTAAATATTTACTACTTATATCCATCCAAAAATCCATAAAAAAATCATCTTAAACATGTATGGTACTTGTGAATCTTTAACTATTCGCATTTTAAACTTATAAAATACATTTTTTACTAATAATGAAGAGGGTACCCACTACTGAATCTGTTAAATATAGCAGTTAATGGAAGTGGGATGATGTCACGACCCGTTTCCATGGGCCGGACCGGCACTAGGACCTGGGTAAGCTTAAGGCCCCCGAGGCCCGTAGTAAGCCTAATCTCTGATTTCAACACCATAACTACATGAAAATATTCTACAAGTTGGCCCATTATATTTT
>CANUEX010143600.1:0-15872 GCA_948099535.1 Jatropha multifida | reverse complement strand
GTTATTCAATAAATTTTCGGGCGAACCAAAATGATTTTCGATCCCCATAATATTACGTGGCGTAATATTATTGGCTAATAATTTACAATTTAAATTTAAATGGGAATGTTTCGAAATAAAAATTTCAGGGTATTATAGTTTTGATATTAATACTCTTCTTCTTCTTCGTGTAAAATTTTAATCGTAGTTTTAGATTTTTTGTTTGTAGTATTTTAGAATTTGTAAGAGATTATTTGTGTTTATATAAAAGTTATAGTTCAATATTTCTTCTATATTTGGTGAGTTTCATTTTGGAACTAATAATAAATCTTAAAATTGATTTAGGGTTTTGTTTGGGAAATCTTTGCTTTTCAATTTCCTCAAAAGCAGAGATTGGAAAAAATTTAAATTGTTTGATTTGGTTTAAGGTTTGATTATTTCCCTCTTGCCAATTTGGAAATACTCATTTAGATGTTTGTATTAGATGTGTAAAATGATTTTTCTTTTATCAATTGTATTATCGAGTTGTTAGCCATTGAGCAGTTCTGGGTTGTTTTTTCAATGCTCTCAACGTTGATGGGCAAAATTTATGTCGTTTTTTATTTTTTTTACATATGAGCATTATTTTACAGGTCAACACGCGTGTACTAAGAAATTTCAATGAGTTTCATAATTACGAACAAGGGCATAATAATTATAAAATTTAAAAGTCCAGGTACATATTAAGCCTTTCGCAAAGCTAAGGGTGACAAATGGTTAAAATGAGAACGTTCAAGGGGATTTTATGTATTGGGCCATTTGTCAATGGGTAAGACTTGGATGTGCAAGTGCAGTGAGCTTTGGTATTTTTTTATGACATGTTTCGTATTTTGGGTAATGCAAGGAAGGTGTTTGATCAAAATATCGGAAAGAGGTGTTGTAGCGTGGAATTCAATGAGGGAAGAAGGTGTAAACTTAATAAAAAGTGGCATCCATGTCAACCACCACCTAATAAAAGTGGGTCTCACTTTTGTTGAGTCAGCATTCTGACAATTTAATGTGATTAGAAACATTCAATGGCAAATTTTTACAAGTATAGACACTTGATTGAAAAAATTTTCCGATGAGACACCAAAATAGAAAAAAATTCAGAGTTCATGTACTAAAGTTATTATTTTTGCTATGTGAAAAGAAGAAATAAAAAACGGTAAATTTCAAGAACAACATATGCAAAGGAGAAATAAAAAAATATTGGTTACCAAGCCTCCTTACACACTACTCTCTATATTTTTTTTCTCTTTTCTAACTTTTTTCTTTGTTTACTTTTTCCATACTTTCGAATCACTCAAACCTAGTCTCAAAGACTAAAGTTTCACTAATTTCTACACCATGAAAGAGAAATGGGATAGCCATAAACACTAAGATTAACCATAAAACATACTCCCTCCATCCTAAAATTCTTGTGTCAGTTCATTTTTAGGAGTCCTAGAAAAATAGTTCCAGTTATATTTTTAAAAATATTTTGTTTTCATTTTTCAAAATATTCTTATATAATAATTCGTGAAAATGATTAATATAATTAGTTGAATTTATTGGATAGTGGAAAAAGTCTTAAGATGATTAATTTTGAAATCTTAATACATTAACTATTCATCTAATTTTAAAATTTTCAAAAGATTTATTAATATAACAAAATTTAGGGTCTTTAAGGGTATATTTGGAAAAATAAAAAAATTATAATGGTAAAAAAAATTCAGAGTTATAATTTTGTGACACAGGGAGTAAAAAGCAAGATACAAGATCAATTGTTTATCCTTCTCTAGATTCAACTAAGGATAGTCATAAGGAAATGATTATGCTTTTCTTTTAATTGCTCCATAATTAATCTTATTCATACATCATCTTCTTAAGAAAAAAATAGTATCCCGAGCAATTATTTTGAAAGTCTATAACCTAGAGTTCATTCTAGTTGGGATAGACGACAAATTTGGAGTTTTGGCTTAATTGAAAGCAACTATTCTAAACTAGCCTTTTCATAAGAGGTATTTGATATTTTTTTGTTGATTTGAGTTGGGTGATGATTTGCGAGGCTCATTTATTGTTTTGGCAAAAGATTTTCAATTGAAGTTAATTTATCTTTTCAGTTTGATAATTGAATAAGGGGTAATTTTGTCAAATGATATTGAAATTTTGTAGTGCTATGGAAATAACGCTAGCTTAACAATAAAAAAAGATTAAATAATAATTCATTTGGAAAAATGCTTCGACCAAACTTTTTTTGGAATATCATATGCTTTGATAGCATGGTGTCTTTTTCGAGTTAAACCTTAAACCCTAATTCTCTCTTCTTTTGACGTCAAAATTCTCCTTTTTTCCATATTTTCTGATCCTTTTCCCCTTCCCATATATTTTGCCACTCTCCTTTTGTCACCCTTGTCATTTTTTATTTTGTTTGATACCTTAGATCTATTTTATCCATCCAATACCAAAATCCTATCCTTAATACTTGAACCTTTTCGTAACCCTACTCCTTGGCTTAAACCTGTGGCCCTGAAACCTAGTTCTAGAAAGTCTTCAACATCTGTCAATAGCTTATGTTGTGTTCGCATGGCCCTTAGATGTTCTCAATGAAACACATCCCTACACATCATGGATGCTCAAATTGAAACCTTGTCCATTGATGCAGAGGATGAAGATGCTTTTCATGTCCAGGGGCTATTGACAATAACTTTGATAGATCATATTTTTATAGTATTTTTAGCTTAGTTTTTATTAGAAATTTTAGCATTTTTTATTATTTTGATTAGTTTTCACTTAGATTTGTTTATATTTTTTGTAAGTTCCCGTGATTCTTGATTTGAAAGGTTTTTAGCAGAAAAATAGCCAAAAATCGCATCAAAGAAGGTTGGGGGTTGAAATTGGAAGTCTAAAAGCACAACATGTTCAAGTCAGAAAAGTGCACGGGCAAGCCATGCAGTGCCACGACTATGGCACCTACTGGAAAGTCAATCGGGCCGAATTTTGTTATTCAGCCCATGTAAATCTGAGACATGGGCGTGGCCTTTGCATGGGCTATATGGAAATACTAAAAGGACTCATCTCATGCGTTACTCAAGTCCAACCTGATGAAAGAAGACTCCTAAATAGAAAAGGAATCCAACTCAAATCAGTTTTCTACTCGGATTCAAAGACACCCTATGAAGTCTATATAAAGAAATATCACAGCAGCAAGCAGGGCATCAATCGATTTATCATCGAATCTTAGATCTTTGTTCCATTCTTTCTTAGTTTTCTCTCTTTGTAAGATTTCAAGCAATCAAGTTGTGTAAAGAATCAAAGGAGCCGTCTACACTATTGTTTAACTAGTTTTTTTCTCTAAACTCTTAATCTTGTTTTATTTCCATTAATTCTTATTATTTATGGAATTATTTTCAAATTTTATTGAGCTTTATTTAATTACTATGTCGAACTAAACTCTCATACTAAGGATTTGACGTAGCTTAACTTCTACCCCAATTTATGTTATTAGATTTGTTTTTTTTGTTCAAGTTATAATTTATTATTGAACTTAATGCTTCTAGGTAGATTTTATCCCCTGGATTGATTTATTTCATTAATCACTATCGGAAGAAGGATTTTTGGATAAGAAAAGGGTAATAAATTACATGAGAATAATAACTTGATGCGGAAGCTATATGGTTTGACTCATGGGGGGTTTTCATAATTTAATAACCTTAGGTTATAAATGTTTGAACAAACCATAAAACCTAATGAAATGATTTAATTCATGCTTGGTTGCGCTATTAGGAGATAGGGAATTAATGGGATTAAAATAACTAACAATACATCGGGAGAGCTTGTTAGTGACTTTAAAGTTGTTCTCCTACTTGAACAATTAAATTTGATTAACAAACAAATGAAAATAAATTGGGTAGATATAAGTGGAGTCAATATCCCTAGTAATTTTTAAACTTTGATTTCTTTTCATTAATTATTCTTGTTTGAATTCTTTTCTATTTTTTTAGTTTATTTTATCTTACTTTTACAAATATCTTCTTAATTATCGTTTATTTTAATACTTTGTATATAATCTTTATGAGACAATATTCTATTCACTTTTTATTACTTGTTGCGATTTCGTGCACTTGCGAAAATTGCTGTCAAACTTCACCAAAGTTTGAGTTTTTCCTATTTGGGATGTTCCTAACTTTGAATTCTATTAATTTTCTGTCTATGCAAAAAACCTTCCGAGAATTATGGCATCATTTCGGGAGTTTAGGCATATCAGAGTTCAGAGTGAAGAGGTTCTTGTTGGTTTTATAATGAAGTGGATATAGAACGAGTGATGAAGTGTATCCTTGGCATTTTAATAAACACTTGTTAGTTTGCCATCGATTGTGTGGTAATGAAGATCTGTTGTAAGTCCCGCCGCTCTATGTTGATTTTTGGGTGCAAGTTCATGACTTAGCGAAAGGTTTTATGACGGAGGTGGTAGTAAAAGCTTTAGGCAATTTTGTCGGTACCTTTATGGAGTATGATTCAAAGGTGTTAGTTTCCATGGTGCCTCGGTACATGTGGATAAGGGTTTGTATTGATATCCGGCAACCCCTGTCACAAAAGAAAAGACTGGTTGTGCTTATTGGGGATGATTTCTTTGTTCTGTTTCGATATGAACGACTAACAATTTTTTGTTTTTTGAGTGGTAAGCTTGGCCATACAAATAGTTTCTATGAAGTGCGTACACTGTATGAAGGAAGATATTAAACTCGAATGGGATGAGAGGATTAAAGTGCCACCGAGAAGACAATTACAATAGGAGATTTTATGGTTATGAGATGAAGTGGAGGATAGCCACCTAGAGCAAGAAGGAATTCAAGAGGGCAAACAAGTGTATTCCTCTCCGGTTCTGAAAATGCATGAGTTTTTAGCAAACTTTTTTGGGTGGAACATGCCATGGATAGAATGTTCCTAGGATTATGGAGTTGGATAACAATAGCATAGGAACAATGGGTGAGACTGTGAACCAAATGGAGAATGAACTCATGAATCAAAAGGATGATAACAAAAAGAGGCCTAAAAAATAAAACAAAATTGGTAAAAATGTTGCTAGCTTGAAGGATTCATTTATAGCATCAACCTTTTTATTATCGACTAGTCCTAGCAAGCAGCACAGCCATAAGTTATGAATACCATATGCTGGAACTGTCGGGGCCTCGGTAATCCCCGCACAATCCATGTCCTCAAGGATTTGACCTTGAGATATAAATTAGATTTTATTTTTCTGATTGAAACATTAGCACAGGAGAGCAAGGTGTTGCAGGTGCGAAAAACTCTAGGGTTCCAAAAATAACTTTATTGTTGATGGGAAAGGGCGGGGTGGAGGTTCGCCAATTTTATGGAATGCTAACTCTAGTATCCGAATTGTGATTTTTTCTAATAATTTTATCGATTGTCATATTCAGGTGGAAGGTAGGGATGTGTGAGTAACATGTTTTTTTGGCTTCCCTGAGCATAATAAATGAAGGCAATCCTAGAATCTGTTGAGGGCCTTATCATATCGTCATTCCAAACCATGGCTCTGTTTAGGTGATTACAATGATATTCTAGTGCAAGAAGAGAAAGTGGGTGGGGAATTGCATCCTCGTTACTTAATGGAAGGTTTTCGGTAAGCAGTTCATGACTGTAGTCTTAATGGTGTTGATTATAGTGGGCCTATGTTTACTTGGAAGCAATGCAAGAACGGTCCGGCGATACAGGAAAAGTTGGATCGATGCTTGGCTAATGATGAGTGGTATACCTTATTTTTGGACTCTCATTACCAGGTGCAGGCAATTCCGGTCTCCAATCATAGACCCCTTTTTTCAGTTTAAGGATGTCTTGCTAGCGGTAACAGTCATAAATTCTGCTTCAACAATTTGTGGCCCCTGGAGGATCGGATTAGGGGAATGGTACAACAAAGTTGGACTCAAATAAACACAAACTCAATTTTGAATCGGAATGCTAATTGTGCTACAACTTTGGAGCGGTGGGGAAGGGACTGAAACAGAGATCAATGAAGAAGGAAATAGATGCTAGTTCACTTTCTTAATGACGATTCTGGCTCATTGTCCTATGATGAGTACAATCAGACTCGAAAGGAATGAAACTTGATCCTTGAGCAAAAAGATATAAAAAGGAGACAACAGGCCAAGCTTTTTTGGATGTAGTATGGGGATGTGAATTCTAAATTTTTCCATGCATATATAAAGGGTAGAAGGAAAATGAATAAAATTTTGGGCCTTATGGAGGATAATGGAAAGTGGTATTCAGATGCAAGGAAAATGAATGAAATTATAAAGGATTACTTTAGTCAGGTGTATGTTGGTAATGAGTCCAATACTAATCGGCTTATCCGATTGGTGAATAAAAAGGTTACTGAGAATGATAACAATTTTTTGCTTGGAATTTTTTGGATGAGGAATTTAAAGAAGCAATTTCTCAAATGCATCTTGATAAATCCCAGGACTTGATGGATTAAATCCAGTATTTTACTAGAAATTTTGGGAGATTATGGGATCGGATATTATAGCATGTTGCAAGCAATGACTTGAAAGAGGTACTTTCCCTAATTCTCTCTCAGATACTCTGGTTTTGATCCACAAAAATAATAAACCCTAGTCTTTAAAAGATTATAGGCCTATAGCATTGTGCAATGTAATATATAAAATTTTTTCTAAAGTGCTAGCTAGTAGGTTGAAGCATGTTCTCCCTCATGTTATTTCAGATAGTCAATCCACATTTATTCTGGGTAGACCATACCAAGATAATGTTTTACTAGCATTTGAAGTGTTGCATAATTTGAAACGACGGAGTAGTGGGGGGAACAGGGGTCTATGCTCTTGAAGTTGATATTCCTAAGGCTTATGATAGACTGAATCAGAATTTCCTTAGGGGTATGATGTTGAGTTTGGGTTTTCATGAGAAATGATTTAAATGGATTATGATGTGTGTCATCCATGTTAAATATTCTATATTGTGTAACGGAGATATGGTTGGGCCTATTATTCTAGAAAGAGAGTAATGACAAGGGGATCCTTTATCTCTTTATTTATTTTATGTGCCGAAGGATTTTCTCTCCCTTTTAAAGAAGCGCGGAGTAAAGGATGAATTCATAGGTGTAGAGCGAGAGTGTGGTGCCCTAGAATTACACACTTGCAAATTTACTTTTCTTTCTTTAGAGCATCCAATAAGGAGGGGCTAGGTGTAAAAAGTATCCTGACCGATTGTGAGAAGGCTTTGGGTCAGGTTCTAAATTTTCTGAAATCTAATATTATGTTTAGCCCAAATGTTTCTGATATGGTGAAAACTTCTGTGACTAATATTTTATAGGTCCTTAGGGATTTGAGTAATGGAAAATATTTGGATTTGCCCTCTTTGGTGGGAAGGAATGAAAAGCATATTTTTAATTATTTGAAGGATAAATTGTGGAAACAAATTAATTCTTAGAATAATAAGTTATTGTCTCGTACAGGAAAAGAAATTTTTTTAAATTTGGTAGCACAGGCTATTCCTTCTTATTACATGAGTGTCTTCCTTCTTCCTATTTCATTGTGTGATGAGCTTCAAAAAATTATGAACTCTTTTTGGTGGGATTGCAAGAATGGAAGGGGTAACAATATTCATTGGTTTTCCTAGAGTCATATGTGTGAAAATGAGAGGGATTAGGGTATGGGCTTTAGGGACTTGCCTAGTTTTAACACAGCTTTACTAGGTAAACAAGGGTAACGATTTATCACAAAGCCAACACTCTTCTTTCTCACACCTTCAAAGCTAAATATTATCCACATGGGGAATTTTTTTCGGCTACTTTAGAGAACAATCCCAACTTTATTTGGAGGAGTGTTTTGTTTTGAGGACTGTGTTGAAGCATGGGGTGCGGTGGCAGGTTGGTAATGGGGAGACTATTCGAGTGAGCTCAGATCCATGGATTCAAAAGGAGGGGTCCTTTTATGCGGAAGATGCTATGCAATTTATTGATCCTTCTTTGTGGGTCAAGGATATTTTGAGTGAGGATCGAGGAAAGATGGGATTTTGATAAAATTGTTGAACTTTTTTGTGCCCGGGATATTCAAGCAATTCTTAATATTCCATTGGGTTTGGGAAATAAGGAGGACTGCTAATGCGACATTTTGAGAGGAAAGGCATGTATACTATCAAATCAGGTTACTATCTTACATTACGGGTTTTAAGGAGGGGGCTGGGGAGAGTAGTTGGAAGGAGATTTTTGGAAGCAGATTTGGAAGTTAGATGTTTTACCAAAAATAAGAGAATTTACTTAGAGGGCCTGTCATGGTATGCCTCCCACGAGAGTTAGGCTTCAGGAGAGAGAATGTTGTTTTTGTTTGCAAAATGACGATGTTGATCATGTGATGTTGCAATGTCACCAGGCAAAAGCAGTTTGGGTTAGGGCAGGCATTACTATTCCTAACCACACTACATCTTTTCTTTCCTTTTTGCAACAGGTCCTGAAGTCTATGAATCAAACTTTTATCCAAACTTTCACGGTGCTCAATTGGTCCATTTGGAAACCCAAAAATGATTTTATATGGAACCAGGGGGATCATGATGTTGATCGCATTTGGAGGTCCAGTTTCTCAGTGGTTCAAGAGTGGCGCCATGCCCAATAGCGAGTATTCAACAGAGTTAGGCCTTGTCTGTTGCTGTGCGTCAGTGTCCTTCGTGGGATGCTATTTAGTCCTTTGGATGGCAATGTTTTATCGATGGTGCAACCTTCCTTTCGATGTGCATGGCAGGATTTGGAGTCATTTTGAAGATGAGGAGGGTTTTTTCGTCATAGGCCTCTCTATTTTTTTTATGCATTTTCATATCCTCTTGTGGTAGAAGCAATGGCATTAAGAGAGTGCTTGTTATGGCTTCAAGATCATATGCATACTCGAGGGAGTATATTTATGGATTGTCAAGCTATTCTTTTTGCTTTAAATTCTTTGTTTTGGGACATTTCAGAATTTAATTTAATTATTGATAATTGTAGGTCCTCATTAGCATTAAGGCCGGGTGTGGCTATTCAATGGGTTAGAAGGCAAGCCAATATAGATGCTCATACCCTAGCTAGAGCATCTTACACCCATGCTTGCTTCCAGGAGTGGGAGTCAATCCAACGTTGTTTATTACCCTTTTATTCTTAATGCAAGAGTTGTTTTTTGCTTCAAAAGAAAAAAAAATCAACTAGCAAAATTTATGTTGGCTGGCCTGCACTCTATCCATACACTACCATATTCCTTTGCCTAAAAGTTGGAATTCCTTTTGTAATAAAGAATAGAAATTCTTTGAGATGAACAAAATCAAAATTTATTTGACTAAACTTTGATTCAATGGTATTCCTATCCTATTTAACAAAGCTTAATTAAAAGGAATTTCGAGTGTAATTAAACCCTCAACTGATGTTATTAATTAAACACCCCAAAGAATAGATCAAATAATATAAAATGTCAAGTATCAAATGTTTAAGATTAAATATTATCATCCTTACATATTACATATTGAACGTGATGAACTATGGAAGAATGGACATGACAAGAGGCTTAAGCTTAAGCCCACCATGGAGCTTCTCCAGTTCTGAAATCTGTTTCAACCCATGGGACAAACACCACCTTTCCATCATCTATATCCGCGTGAGCCAGCGCCAATGACTGTAACCATAAGTAGAGTTTGAGTTAATTATTGCCAAGTGATAGTAACATTATTGAGAATTGATCGAACATTAATTACCCATTTCAAAATAAGTAAGTGCTCGGTCCGCATTTAGTTTTTTTTGTCTTTTACCTAGAGTAGGCAGAAAAAGTCTATAAATACTAGTAACTAAATTCAGAGAAGACACATTACGATCTTCCAAGTTCTCTTAATCAAATATCATTCTTGTTTGAATATTTCGCAAAATCTTTATGCCCATAAAAACAATATTGTAAGAATTTATTATTCTTTAGCCGTTCATAGTGTATATAATTAAATGGACAAGGAAAAATAAAATATTCCAATAGACTTACGAGAGGAGCAGGGCCTCTAACAACTCGTCCTTGATCATTGTATTGGGAACCATGGCAAGGGCAGATGAACTTATTCTCAGCAGCATTCCATGGGACAACACATCCAAGGTGAGTGCAAACTGCATTAATTCCGTATGTTGCCAAAGTTCTGTCTTTCTCCACAACAAGGTAGGTCGGATCTCCCTGAAACCCACAAAACCAACTCAATTCAATTCATTCTCTTCTCTGTATCTCACTCCAATGTTGCGTGTATTAGTACCTTCAGCCCTTGAGTAAGGGTGCGGTCTCGAGGACCATGAGTCTTAAGCCATTGAGCTGCAATTACATCATTTCCAAGGGCATCCTTGGCAACGGTACCCCCACCAGCACCTCCTGCACTGTTAATTAAAGTTTTACAGTCAAGAATATGATCAAGGAAAGCAAAATTTGAATAAAAATAAATAAACAGAAAAATCATTTACTGATCTATGTATCAAATCAATGATAAATGATTTGTTATTCTAACGAAAATATTTTTGACTATAGATTAGAAAATAAAAGGATAAAATAAGCTTTTATTTTCATTTATTTGATTCAGATGTATATCTAATTTGGAGACACAGTATAGGCAAATATAATCCAATTTTCTATTTCAATTTTTCATAAATTATTTCCGCTATTTCCTAAAAAAGTTTATTGATTCATGCACTTAATTAATAAAAATACAAGTTAAATAAAAAAAATTGTAAAATTTAGACATTAATTATAAAATTATCTTAATTATTGAAATAAAAATATTAATATACAGTTTTCTCCTAAAATTTAAATTATATGAAATTCAAACTATCTGAACCAAAATTTATATCAAGCATAGGATTAGAAAGTATTCTAAAGTAAGTGATATAGGTTCAATTAAACAGTTATAAATTAAAATACAATTTATTAAGGAAATTTTTTGTAAATTCTCCATTTTAAATTAGATTATTATTATATATACAGTATTAACTTACCCAGATGGGACGAAGAAGGCGCCATAAGGAACCAGCATAAAACCAGTTGGGAGAGAAATAGCACCCAAAAGGAGCAGATTCATGAGCTGCCTCTTACCCATGTCAGGCACTCTATCGGCAGGAATACTTGTGGCCTGGCATGTGAGTTTCATTGCTCTGTCCTTAGTCACCGTGTGGGTTCTTGTTGGCTTTACAAACACAGCATGTGTAGGAGAGAAGAGGCCGCTCTTGCTAGAGCATAGCTGTGAGGGAGTTGCAGAGGAGAGAGTGGAGGATGCCATGGATGAGGAGAAATTTAGGAGAGGATTTATTTTTTTTTAATTCTGAACTGATTATATTACGCTAAACGAGGGAAGGGAAAAACAATAAAATTGTCGAAACAACAACGGCCACAACTGTAATAGATAAGGAACAATAGCCATGTTGGCGCTATATGGCCACATGTTTTGCATACTGTCTCACTCTCTCCCATTTCTAGCTGTTGAAGGGCCTAGAGGGCCTCTTTAGAGATTGATGGGTTTAAGCCCCAACACCATAGCAACCGTGGTATTTACACTTCTATGCAATACACAACTTTCTATCCTAGACACAAAAACAGAAATAAAGAAAAAATGAGATTTTTTATATTACCTTTAATAAAATTTAAATATTTTAAAGTAATTTTAATAAAAAAATATATTTTACTAGTTGATTGCATAAAATTTATTAAAATTATTTTTTAAATAGATACATAGAAATAATTAAGTATTTTAAATTTTTAAATTTTTTTAAATTTATTTTTTAATAAATATATATGATAATGAGACACTTGAGAATTTATATTTTATTTTTTAAATATCTTATTTTATTTTTATTATAATTTAAAATATTTATTTAGAAAAAATAAAAAAGAAAATATATTTTTTATAATATTTTTTTTCTTTATATTTATATAATTGACTGAATATATTTTTAAAAAAATATATTTTCAAATAGAATATATATAATTAAATTTTTTAAAATTTTAAAATTTTTAAAATTTATTTTTAAATGAAATGAACGTTTGTGTGTAGAATGACAAATAGTTAAAAATTTTAATTTTATAAATATATATATATAATATTTTATTGTTATATTAATATATTTATATAAAAAATTTATTTATTAGGTGATATTGTTGAATTGCATATATATAATTATAATGAATTTTAGATAAATAATAATATAAATTGAACCAAAGTGTGTGTATATACAAACTGCTATTTTATAAATTAACCGTTATATTCACGTTAATTTCATATGAAATTTTATTTTAACATCATAAAAATCTAAATAATACAAGACAAAATTATAACAATATTTTATATTAAAAAATAAAAACAAGTATAAATAACAATAAAAGTGAGCAATAACATAAAAAAGTGAACGAGTACGAATAACAAGTATAGTCAATATACAACACACGTAATAAAATGCTAGTGTTTATAAAATGTTTCCAATTATTTTTGGGGTCTATTCGGCAATTTTAGGTATTCTAACAATTGTTAATTGTTTTAATAACTGTTAGTTATTTTATTAATAGTTAGTTGTTAGATATTAGTTGTTAATAGTTAGTTGTTTATATAGCAGTTTAAAATAAAAGTGTCTGGTACAAATAATTATTTAATTAGCTGTTTAATATAAAACGACAAAAAAGAGTATAAAAGCAGAGAACAAGGTAAAGAAAAATGATAAGTATAGGTGGTATAAAAAAATTATAAAATGCTAAATGTTGAAGAAAATGACTATCCAACAACAACAACGTTTGAGAAAGAGTTTAGAGTTTTGATTGTGTCAAAATACTATTTTTGTAAATTATATCATTAAATAAAATAGTATATCAAATAGCTGTTAGTAGATAAGATATCATTTATTAAAACATAAATTCATCTAACATTTAGCATTTTTATGTTTTTATTAAATTTTTTTTGACAATTATGTCCTTAATTAACATATATTATCTTTATTCTTAATTAACTTATATTATCCTTAATTAATTTATATTAACATTAGTTTAAAGTGTTTTGCTATGATACTGTAAATTTGCAATTAAGTTAAAAATTATATTATTTTGCACAAAAATTTAAACAAAATAATTTAATGATGAATTAATAGAGAAATATGTGAGGAAATTGTATTATCATTTTAGAAATGATAATGATTTTAATTTATATAATTGGACTACACACTATAAATTGACATTTTTTTAATATTGAGTTCACTACTATAATCATAAGTTAAAATTCTAACTAAATATTTAAATGTCTCTTCTTATCATTTTAAATTCAACAGCTAATCAAATAACTATTTTTACCAAAGACTTTTACTTTAAACAGTTATATAAACAACTAACAGCTAATATCTAATAGCTAACAATTATTAAAACAGCTAACAGCCCTTAAGACCGTTAAAAGCTCGTAAAACTGCTAATGGCTACTTAAATAGCTAATATTGCCAAACAGTCCCAATAACATTTCACGAAACGCTGTCTCAAACTCTAAATGCTGTGATAAATATTATATTACCGAACGCTATAATTAATTTAGATAGTGTTTTGACCCAATCAAAACACTAAATACTACTTCAAACACTGCTGCCTAGTAGGGCCTTAAGATAGAATAATGGGAATTTGTAATATGATTTCAACTCACAAATATGCTTGTAAATAGGTTAGGCTTCAACTGTCAACAACAAACAAAAGGTGATAATAAAAGAAGATTGACATGAAGAGTAACGAGAAACAAAACAAGAAGTAAACCAAATAATTGTGTGAACAAATATGTATAATAATGAAATATTGATATATTTATGATTGTCATACTCTGATGTACACGAGTAGAATCGAGATAGCAATATTTTATAGTCCCTCTATTCTTGTTATATAAATAAAGTCAAAATTTCTTTAGAATTAAGAAAGTGAATTTTTATGAATCTTTTCCTAATTTACCTTTGAAAAGGTAATTGAATGGACCCAAATGTGCTTGCAAGCCTATATCTGTGCCAAAAATAAAATAGCAGTCAATTATGAAAAGGAAAAAGATGGGAAACCATAACAACAAAGGAAAAGTCTATTTCTATACCTTAATCATGCTCTTGTAGCCATTCTTCATATGCGCACCACAGACTTAGAGGTCCATCCCATAGTAGAGGTACGATAAGACAGCAGCTCCCTAGTTATGTTGCCTGATAGCATCAAGGTCTTGTAGTGGAGGGAGCAGTGCCAAATCTGTGTTGTTCCTGTGGTTAGTAATCAGTGTGGTGGACGGTAGATAGAATAGAAAGGCATGGGCTACGACATCTACGTCCATCGCCTCTATCTGCTCCAGAGGCATCTCCTCATACTGTGAGATAATGCTCTCATATCGAACCCTTTACTGGGTGATGGTGGGCTCTACATATGTGTGTAACTCATTCTAAAATGGAATCTGAGTTTATTACTCTAGCAGCAGTAGGAAAAGAGGTAGAATGGCTGAGAAATTTATTACTAGACATAGCATTGTGGCCACAACCAATGCCAGTTGTCTTAATACATTGTGATAGTGAAGCAACTATGTATAGAGCATTTAGCAAGATATACAATGGTAAATCTAGACATATTGCTTTAAGACATGAATACATAAAACAACTGATTTCTGATGGTATTGTTACAATTGTTTATGTAAGGTCTAAAGATAATCTTGCTGACTCATTAACTAAAGGGCTATCAAGAGATATGATATTAAGAACTACAAAAGCTATGGGTCTAAAGATACTATAAATTATCATTGGGTAATAGAAACCTTACCTTTCTTATTGTATGACAATTCTAAAGGTTCAAAAGGTAACAACAAGTTACTTAATGATAGATAGCAAGTACTAAGAAAATATAGTACTTAAGTAAAAGAGGGTGAGTATAATTTACTCTTAATGAAGAAACATAGTTTGGACATGAACTAAGGAAGTCCAAATATATTAAGGACTTGGTTAAAGACTTCACCTATATAAACACATGAAGTGGTGCTGCTTCGATCAAAGTTGGACATACAAACTTTGTAAGTGTTTATGAACTCAGGAAGAAGCACAAGGCCATAATAAGGTGCTTAAAATCATAGTGAACACTTTGAGAATTTACTTTGTTTTTCGATTTAGGTGTGTAATTATTTTCGTCTTGTCAATTAAAGAAATTGAGGTTTAATAGATTAAAGTCTAACCATCAAATTCGACAAGATTTGAAATATTTATACAAGTAACAAGTTTAAATCGAAAGATACTTGTTATATACCTAAGTCTTAGAATCAAGCATATAATCACTAAGTGGGAGATTGTTAGTGTAGTTAGTTGATTATACAAGTTGTGTCGTCCCATATGGAAAATATACAAAAGGTTGTAAGTGTTTATAAACACTTAGTATAACTATTTAAATAAAATAGGTGGTGGGAAAATATGGAGGGAAACCAAAATTTGACTATAAAATATTTTATAGTCAAAAGATTGGGCACTTGGGTCTAAAATAATTTAAAGTTGTTGATAAATTTACAACTTTTTATTATTGATTATTTAAATGTTAAAATTAATTAATTTTGGATTATTCATTTATTATTATTAAAATTCAAAATTAATTACTGATCAAGACTGTCACGACCCGTTTCCATGGGCCGGACCGGCACTAGGACCTAGGTAAGCTTAAGGCCCCTGAGGCCCGTAGTAAGCCTAATTTCTGATTTCAACACCACAATTATATAAAAATATTCTACAAGTTGGCCCATTATATTTTTAGTGATTCAAACTATCACAAGGCCTTATTTTATTCAACACAATCATTCCCATAAAGTCTTACATACATTTAACATCATTGTTATTACAATCATAAATCTTAACATAACTG
>CANUEX010143581.1:0-13455 GCA_948099535.1 Jatropha multifida | reverse complement strand
TAAATATTTTTCAGGGAATAAGGATATTGTTGGTCCATAAGACTCTGCTTCCTTCTTCGCAGAGGATTGATCATGTTAGTATAAACTCTCTAGTAATATTTAGAATTCTCCGCACATTTTATTTTATTCCGCAGTTAGGATGTTTAAATAAATATTGGTTTGTAATAGAATTATCATGTGATTATAAATAAGTTGTGGAGTGTAAATGACTATTTGGGAGACTGTATAATAGGAATAGTTTGAACATATTATGACAAATAAATATTTGTATGAGAAAATATTTTTATTATATGGATATGGGCCCGAGCTGCGAATAGTACTTAATACTAATGCTGGGTAAAAAAAAAAAAAAATTATTAACTCTGATTGTCTTATGAAAAATGTCATAATATGGGCTTACTATTCCGATAGTCTAATGATAATAGGGATAGAGTGTGATAGTTTAGGCTTACTACAGGCCTCGGGTGCCTTAAGCTTACCTAGGTCCTAGTGCCGGTCCGGCCCACGGTTTTGGGTCGTGACAATATATATATATATATATATATATATATATATATAATATTAAATTTAGATTTTTATTAAATCAAAATAATTTGCTATATTAAAGTTAAATATAATTAAATAAATTATTTTGTTATAATTTAGTGTTAGATTCAATTTAATTTTTAATAAATTATCATCTCTAATTTAAATTTTAATACTTTCCTCCTTTTAAAATATTTTATTTTGATATAAAAAAATGAAAACTATTAATATGTTCAAAATTTTTTTTAATAATTAATGAAACATAATAAACTAGCACTTATAATACACTAATTTAACATTAGAATTTTATTACCATTTTCCATAATAATTACTATTATTTTATTTTTATAATACAAAAAATAAAATAAAATAAAAAGGAAAAATAGAATACCGTCCTTATATTTTGTGAAAAATAATTAGCCAGTCCTCGTAATTTTAAAAATATATTAAAATACTCATACATTTTACTTCCATCAAGTAATACCATCCTCCTATTCAAAATTCTTCCCAAAACCCATTAAGAATAAGCAAAATAGATAGTCAAATATGAGATAATATGTTTTTAATACAAGAATACCCTTATTTGCACACGTGGATAAGTTATTTGTGCTATTTGTTTTTAATTGATTTGAAAAAAGTGGTGGGCTAGTGAAATACTCGAAAATTTTAGTTTTAAAAAATATTCATTTAAATTTTAATTTTAAAATTTTAGTCAATAAATTTTAAACCGGAATGGTGCTATTTGTTCACGTGATATTCAATTGGACCCTTAAATCCATTTGGTTTCTTGAAAATAATTGAAAACTGAGTTGATTTGCTAAATTGAACCAAACGGGTTCGAATCAAACCGGAATGGTGTAGGTCTTCTAGAAACGCTAGTAACATTTTTCTTTCTTTCTTCTCTCTCCAGCGGCAACTATCTCATTTCCTCTTCTTCTTCATTTTCTTTCTTTTCTTCTCTCTCTTTCTCCCTTGCGCCATGCCGACCACTGCCACAGCCCCAGCGGGCCACCAGTCGCGCACTGCCAGCCACAGCAGCTCCTCCATCGTCTGTGTCGCGCGCCCCCTCAAGCCCAGCTGATCCTTCACCGTTGCGTCGCCTCAAACCTAGCTGGTTCGTCGCGTCCCGCCGCCTGCCACGCCACCAGCAGAAGCTCGAGCCGGCCACCGCTCGCTCCGCCTAAGTCCAGCGAGCTCCAACGTCGCTGCTCTCTCCTCCACGCCGCCTCAGGCCACCGGCCATCATGTCTCTCAATCTCAGCCGTTGATTTCGTGATTCAAGCTCCGATTTGTGATCTTGGGACTAATTTGTGTGATTAAGGGTATTGAAATATCCCTAGAAAATTTTCAATTAATTCCTTGAATTTTAATTTTGTGAAGAAATTGGTTGATTATTAGGATTGATTTATTTGATTTCTGGTTTTGAGATATTTGATGTGGTAATTAAATTAATTAAAGAATTTCAATTAGTTGAAGTTAATTATAGGACTTAATAAAATAAATTGAAGCATTTTGATTAACTAAGGAATAGTTATGGTTAGTGTCAAATAAATTAATTATGGGTATTGATTAAATAAATGGGTTGTAGGATTTTAATTATAAATATTAGCAAATGTTAGTTGATTGAGGATTGGATTAATTAAAGGAATATTATGGACTAAAAATAAATCAATAGCAGAATTTATTAATAAAAAAATTAAAATATCTAATTAGTAGAATATATTAAGTGTGGATTTTATTAGTAAGTTCACTGCTCCTAGAATAAAAAAATACATTAATGGACTTTGTTAGTAAGGTTTAAATATGAGAAAATATTATTAGTGAATAATTGGTAAATTTAAATTAAATAAAAATGAATTACTTTCGGAATAAAATTATATTTTTGAAGTTAGTTAGAATTAATGATTCTGTTATTAAATATAGATATATTCTTATGGTTATTAATGACCAATCAAGGTGAACAAAATAAATACTTATTAAATATTTAGAGAATACGATTGAATTAAGTAAAAAAAAAATTGTTGGCGAAAGGATTATATTTATTTGAAATAAAAATTTTATTAGCAGTGAATTTAAATTATTTTAAAGATTGCAACGAGAAAGTGAATCGACTGATATTTAGCAGCTACGTGGTGTTGAATTTAAATTAGACTTAGTTGAGAGGATAGAACGTAGTTTGTTAGATTAATTTCTTATTTATTATTTCAAATTGAATAGTTATATGACAAGTTCTTTTATATTTTAAATTCCTAAATCGTCTGAGCTCGTCCACTGCCTGTCTAGACCAAAATCAAAACTAGGATATAAATATCCTAAAATTACTGTGAGTAATAATAAATGGTGCATGACATGCATTCTCATGTCATCATAATTTAATTGGTATATCATCATGGATATATATATATATATATATATCGTTAATTGATTATATATAATATCATTTGAATTATCATATAATCATAGTTGCGTCATAATAATTGATCTGATGAATTTCGATTGTATGGACTGTTAATGAAATGTGATGTGCTGTGAATTACTTTGATTGAGTGGAGTTAGGATGAAGTGGGTCACCATGTGTTGTGAAAGCGGCCTGGAACCGTTAGCCATATATTATGAAGCGGTCTGAGACTGTCGAGCATATATTATGAAAGTTGTAAAAGCGGTTTGAGATTGTTGGCCATATATTGTGAAAGCGGTCTGAGACCGTTGGTGATATATTGTGAAAGTTGTCAAAGCGGTTTGGAACCGTTGGCCATGAATTGTGAAAGCTGTCTGGAACCGTCGGCCATATATGAGAAAAGAATTTGTGCCCCCATGTGCATCTGATGATGTATAATGATGTGATATGAACCACAGGTTGATCTCCTGATGGTATGAAAAGAAAAGTGAACAAAAAAAAAAGAGAGGACTGGTCAAACGAGAATTGGATCAGTCGGCCAGGTATGGGGGATCAGCCCCCTGTTGCACACATATGAGAAGATGAGTTATGTGAGAAGACAACTCATCAGGGGCTATGGTGACGCCATAGAATAATTTTCACGTGATTGATTGTTTGAAGATGAAATAATTATGGTTGTCGATGCTGTGACATGTGCATGACTGACAGTGTGATAAATTCTGTGATTAGAGATGTAGTTTGCGTGATTGTATGGTCATGCATTATTTATTATTATTCACTGAGTTTGGTGAAACTCACCCCCCTCCCTCCATAAACTTTTCGAAGAAGTAGAAGTATCACTGGTTCATAAAGGCTCTGCTTCCTTCTTCGCAGAGATACAGTACTTAATACTAGCTTTGAAAATGTTAGTATATGAATTATCTGAAATGTTGGAATATCTTGAATATTTTAGTTTAGTTCCGCATTTAGGATGATAAATCGATATTTGGATATGTAAAATTTTTATAAGCTGATAAACAACCTGTGGAGTACTTTCTGAAATTTAGAGAAATTATGACAAGAAAAGTTTGAACATATTATGACTGATGAATTTTGTTTAATTTGTATTTTAATTTAATGAGTTTAAGTCCAAGTTGTGAACCAAATGAGATATTGAAGTTAGGCCAAGAACGTTACCGACTGGTTGTTAGACTGTGTCATAATATGAGCTTACTATTTCCAAAATCGGATATTAATGGAGATAGATTTTGAAGTGATTCAGGTTTACTACGGGCCTCGGGGGCCTTAAACTTACCTAGGTCCTAGTGTCGATCCGACCCACTGTTTGGGTCATGATAGTTAGGGTTTGCATTTTCTTCTGATTTTGAGAGAAAGAAATGAGCCCCTTAAGCTCAACAGAGAGTGGATGCAAGGGAAGGTTTGTGAACAAAGTGTGCAAATGTGGGAAAAAGGCAGGCATACACATATTAGAGACAAGCAGAAATAGGAATCAACTATATTATTATTGTCAAAACAATGAATGTGGTACTTTTTTTGGTTGGTGTAAGCCAATCGATTCTATGGCTATGACAAGTGGGAGAGATGGTGTTGAGAATGCAAGTTGCCCAACGACTACAAGTGGGAGTGACTTAGAATTTGAACTTCGAAATTCTATGGTTCGAGATTTACTGGATTTGAAAGATGTGATATATCATTTGAAGAAGGGAAATAAGAAGAACATAGGAAAGTTTGAGGGGATGGTTGCATGTGTGAAGCATTTGAAGATGGTAGTTTGCCTTTGCATGCTGGGTATGTGTGTGACTTTTTTTGTTGTTGTTACTTTGGTATTGAAGAAGGTGTAAAATGGTTGTTATAGGGAGAATGGATTTTGGGTTGTTGTGATTGTAGTATAATGACTTTACAAGGAGTAGCTATATGGAGGTAGGTTTTCTAATGAATGGCAATGATACATGTTGGCATGTAGTATGATGTTAGGTGGACATTTTATCTTGATAGGCAACTTTTTGTATTTTGGGACTTATTTTAGGTTTTTATGGCAAAATTATTATATGCAATTTGCTATTCATCACTTGTGATTTTATTGATCAAATTAAATTGATTAAGTATGGTAAATTACTTAAAAGAAGTTTTGCATTATCATTAAAGTAGTCATAATGTCAATACAAAGATGAAATGGTCATCTTGACCAAGAACAAAAGAATACAGAAAGATTTGATTGTATTTATCAAAATGATATCTCATCAAATTGCTCTAACATTTGCAGAGTATCTACATAAGACTAAAAAGAAATAGAAACCCAAGAAATGCCAAAAGTATAAATCCATATCTCTAAATGCCTAGAGCAATTCAATAGCAGCATGTGCTATATGAGTATAATAAAAAACAAAAACAAAAAGTAATCTGCTGCAACTCTTATGCTATGGACAGATCCCTTGCATTTGATGCAGTTGTACCCCTTAACTGGCATTGAGATCCTTAGCTTGAATAAGCTGATTGCCTGCTCATCTGCAGGCCAAAAAGTACCAACAATAAGAAAATCAAAGTTGTCGTCACATGGAAGGAAGAAAAAAAAGCAGAAAACATGAAAAATATACTTGTCTAGTTGGAATTTGAGATTGACATGTTCTTTTATTGTGGCCCAACTGATTGCAACTCTTACATCTGACAGTGTGGGATCTCAAGCTTGTTGATACTGTAGGCCCTTCTCCCTCTGTCTTAGCCTATTTTTCTTTGGTCTACCCACATTTCTCTTCATTTGAGGAGACATGATTTTTTCATTTTTAGAAATTACATCAAAGTTTGTCTCAAGCAAAGGATAGATCACCTCACTGTATGCCTTCAAATAATGGGTAACTGTGAAAAACTCATGACAATAGTCTTCCACCTTGTATCTCTTATACCCAATTGCCAACATTGCCTGTTTGCATGGAATTCCATATTTTTCCCACCACAAGTACATGTTATCTTAACTAAATCTACTACAAACTGGAATGTCCCCTCTTTCACTTCAAATTCATCTGTGCTACTTGAAAGAATTCTGTATGCTCTACTCTCTCTCATTAACTTTTTGATATCCTTCATATGTGTGTGTGAGAATTCCCCCCCAAGTAGTAGCTTTAGTAAATCTTTTGTGCAAGCTAACCATGCATTTTTTTCCTTAAGCACTCTAACATGCTAATTATGGGCATTGATCTTAATTTTCTTACCCAACTATTAAAGGACTTTGTCATATTGTTAGACACATGCTCACTCTTAGATGAAGGGTTGAATTGATGCCTAGACCATTGTTGGGTTGCGATTTGTGATAGCCATGCTTGGGGCTTACCATTTAATTTGCTCTCAAACACTTTCATATGAACTTTGAACTCATTTTCATATGTTGCTTCAGTAGTAGCCCAAAACTCCCTCTTTAATGCTAAACGAGAAAATTGTTTCCTAAAATTCATTTCAATGTATCTACAACAAAATCTATGATGTGCATTTGGAAACCATGTTCTAACTGCATCTAATAAACCTTGAATAATCAATTAATAGCATGTTAGTGGCAGACAAGTCAAAAGCATGCTCACATTACAACAAAGATTAAAGATATAAAGTAAAAGTAAAAAAATAAGGTGATAATATATGCATGCTCATGTAACACTAAACATTAAAGACATAAAGTAAAAGTTCCCTTTAAAAATAAAAAAAGATATAAAGTAAAAGTAAAAAAAAAAATTAATAATACCCTCTACCTATCTGACATAAAATTCCAAGGCATGACAACTATTCCTGGACTAATGCATTGGTGGAGACAACCTAAAAAGAGTCTTCATGATACAGTGCATTCTGACTCCAGAATTGCCCAAGCAATTGGTAAGATTCCTCTATTGCCATCAAATGTGACAGCCAAGAGAAAACACCCCCCATATGGTCTTTTAAGGTGGCAGCCATCCAAGCCAATGAAAGGCCTACACCCTTTTAGTAATCCCTCTCTCAATGCCTTGTGACACATGAACAACATCCTATAAACTATTGGTTCATCTTCAGAGTTTCTTTCTTTTAGCTTAAACTACAAATGCCCCCAGATTGCTTTTTTTGCAAAACTTAAGTGTATCTCCTCAACTGATTATAGCTTTGACCTTGTCCCTTATAAACCTCTTCCTTTGCCTTAGTTCTTGCTCTATAAAGTTGCCAACTGTGTACTTCAATTACCCACTTCTTATTAATATTATCTCTCATTAGGTCATAACTCATTAATGGGTCTACTGCAAGTTGTTCTTGTAATTTCTTCTTTATCCATTTGGTTGTTGCATTTGAGTTCTTATTCCCAACAGGCCTAACACAGTTATGGTCATCTTGCAATGCTTGACCATAAAAGTCAGTTTATCAGTTAGAACTGAAGCATGCAGCCTCCAATGGCATTCTGTTTCCTTGTATGAAACAGTCACCCTCTCTGAGTCATTTTTATGCCATTTTATAATATAACCCCCCCTTCACAGCATAATCCCTTATAACTTCCCTTAGGACATCAACCCCAATAAATACTTGCCCAACATGAAAAGAAATCTCAGTGTTTGTTTCAGAAATCACAAACTCATCATCATATAACCCCTTAAATGGATATGCTTTTCCATTTTTAGAGAAATTCAATTCTTTTTCATCAGCACCTGAATCCACATCACTCCACTCATCAGTTGAATCATCTTCTATTCCAACCTTAACCCCTTTAGATGGAGGAAAAACCCTTAAAGCATTGATTCCAGGCTCAGAAATTATGAAGTCTCTCATTGGGTTTCCTATCTAGATATCATTATCTTCGTCATCAAAGAACTGATAGTAATCCTTATCATTACTATCAATGTCATATTCTGCTTCAACTGAAGCACTGCATTCTCCATTATTTGGCTTTCCTCTTCCTTAGTCTATATATTTGCTTCCTCTTTTCACTTCTAACAATAGCTCTCTTTCCTCTATCCTGTTTAGTGCATTACCCTACTCCAATGGCATGACTCTGATTACCCTCCCTATTAGATACTCCAATATCCCTATTTGTTCTCATACTATTCTTTCTCCTACGACTCTTGCCCCTTCCCCTACTACTACTTCTCCCACGACCCCTGCCCCTTCCCCTGTTATTGCTTACTCCACTTGAATTTTCTGCATCCCCTACAATATCATCCCAAATACTAGCTCCAATCACATAATGGGAGTACTAGAAGCATTGGCACTTGCTACTGAGTTTGCTTCCCTAACTTCATTTTCAGTATTTTCATTCTCGCCATTCCCAATATCACCTCCTACATTCACAAACTCATCCACATTGACATTCACATTTTGATTCTCATTTACATCGACATTCACATTCACATTATCAATCTCAACACCAACATTATTTTCTACAACTTGACTAGGCACATGATCTTTAATAACAATTGGGACTTCAACATTATGATTTTGAACTTCAACCAAAATAGGATCATTTTCAACATTTTAAACTCATTTTCACCTTGAACAATATTTGAAACTTCACCATTCTCAAACTCATTATCAACTTCAACAACAATAGGAACAGGAGGACTAACAGAGACTTCAACATCAATAAGGTCAAGATGTACTGCCTTCACAAATATATCTGCCTCACCCATTTCCTTATACATAGCAAACATATGTAATAAATGTGCATTAATCTCCAATTTAAAATGTCCTTTTGCATATGTTATTTCTATGAATGTTGCATCTATTGAAAATAATTCATACACATTGTCTACCAAATCTAGGTATGAATACTTATCAGGATCTATGTTACCTATTGTATTAACCACGCCTTCAAATCTCACGAATATAAAAAAGTAATCAGGTTTTACCATCCTGAAATTAACTGTACATCATTATCATCAAATATAAATAAAAAAACAGAGCAACTTCAATTCACACATTTAAAAATCCTAACTTTCATATCCTTTAATGCATATATAATCGTGAAATACGTAAAAAATTTAATTTCAGAAATTATTCATTTAAATTTTTATTCTAAAATTTTAGTAAATAAATTGAAGCCACGTAATATTTAATCAGATCCGTAAACTCATTTGGTTTGTCAAAAATCGATTGAAAACCAAGTTGATTTATTGAATCAGGCCAAACCAGTTTGAATTGAACTGGAAAGGCCTAGAGGCTTCTAGAAAGCTTATCTCAATTGTATTTTTTGTTCTTTTTTTTCTTTTTTCTTTCTTTCTTTTCTTTTCCTCTCTTTCCCTTTATTCTCCATCTCCACGCTACTTCTTCTTTCTTTCTTTCTCTCTTCTTCTTCTTCTCTCTCTCCCTCACCGCCTCACTCTCTCTCTCTCTTTATGCCACGCCACCGGCAGAAGCCTTGCGCTGGCCACCACAGGCTCCAGTGACCACGGCTCCTCCGTTCGTGCCGCCTCAAGCCTCCAGCAGCTCTCTCTCCTTCGCGCGATCAGTCTCCGATGAACAACAGCTCCACCTCCTCTGCGCCGCGCGATCCAGCCAGCCATCGCTCACTTTGCCTGAACTCAGCGAGCTCCAGCGCCGCTGTCACCAGTCCCCACCGCTCCAACAACCTGTGACCCGATCTCAGCCATTGACCTAGTGATTCAAGCTTCGATCATCTCCGATCTGTAAATTTTGGTCTTTGTTTTGTGATTAGGGGTACTAAAATTAATCCCCAGAATTTTTAGTTAATTCTTTCAATTTTAATTGTGTGAAAGATTGGTTTATTGTTTCGAATTGATTTATTAATTATGGTATTGAGTAGTATATATATTTGATTTAGTAGTTGATTAATTGAAAATAAAGTATAGATTGGAAATAAAATTTACAGCAGAATATTTCTGTAATAAAATTTAGAGATTTAATTAGTTGAGTTGTTGAGATTGAAAAATAATTTTGTTAAGGTAGTGAATATTAGTTTAGGTAGAAAGAATTTTTAATTAATAAAGATAGTTTAGGTTATTAATTAGTTTTAATTATAGAATTTGATGTTAGATGTTATAACGTAAACATAAAAGGTATTTTCGAAGATTGATTAATATTACGTTATGAATTTAACGGTGAAATTGTTAGTATATTTGATTTGAAATAAAGCATTAAAGTCGAATATCAAATAAGAAGGAAAATATGTTATTAAAGAATTATTGTTGGTTAATTTGTAAATAGAAATATGAATATATTTTTAAGGTTGTTAGAATAAATGAATTACGTGGCTTGATATAGAAATGTATTTTGTGGTTATTAAGGATCAATTAAAGTAAATAATTTAAATAGTTATTGAATGTTTGGAGACTATAATTAAACTAAGTAAGAAGAAGATTATTGGTGAAATGATTATATTTATTTGAAATGAGAATATTATTGGTTATATTATAATGGTGGTGGATCTAGATTATTTTAAAGGTTAATGATGAGAAATTGAATTAATTGATATTTAGCAACTAGGTAGTGCAGAGTTTAGATTAGTTTTAGCAGAGAAGATAGGATGTAATTTGTTGGATTAATTCTCTATTTATTATTTCACATTGATTAGTTATTTGATGAGTTTTTTCTATATTCTTAAATTCTTAGATCGTTTGAGCTCATCTACTACTCCTCCACACCAGAATCAGAATTAAGATTTGAATATCCTATTATTACTGTGAGTAATAGTAACTGTATAATATTATTATTGATTATCGTAAAATTATAACTGCATATTAATGATTGATCTGATGAATTTCAATTGGATAAATCGTTGATTATATGTATTGTGATGTGAATTGCCTTGGTTGTGTGAAATTAGAATGAAGTGAGTCACCATGGGCTTGTGAAGGTAGTCTTTGATTCCGTCGGTCATGTATGGGGAGATCGGAGCCCCCGTGTGCATCTGATGATATATTGATATGAAATGGAGAACCACATGGTGGTCTCCTGATAATATGGAAAGAAAAGAGAGCATGGAAAAACAATGAGAGGGTTGGTCAAGCGAGAATTGGATCGGTCGACCATGTATTGTGGATCGGCTCCCTGGTGCACACACATATGAGAAGATGAGTCATGTGAGAGGACGGCTCATCGGAGGTTTCGATGATGCCACAGACTAATTTTCATACGATTGATTAATTGAAGATGGAATAATTATGAATGCTGATACTATGACATATGCATGACTGGTAGTGTGATCAATTCTGTGATTAGAGATGCATTTTGAGTGATTTTCTGGTCATGCATTATTTATTATTATTCATTAAGTTGTGTAACTGGTGTCTCACACCGCGCGTCTGTGTCTCAAAGCGCGAGCTCGCGTTCTGCAAGTATACGGGTCGTACAAATAATAAAAAAGATTATCGTTCCATAGAGATTGGGGAATAGGCTATTAATTTATTATGTTTGACAATTATTAGGAAGAATGAAATTAAGTGGAGTATGATTAAACTAAGATGCAATTAAATTAAATAAATTAAAATTAAAATAAGCAAGTGGGAATAATCAAAAGATAAAATAATTTCAGCAAATAATTATAGAGTTGGTCTAGTTGTGAGGGTCTCTATTAATTCTTAAGTGCAAACTTTGAATAATTAATTTATGAAGCCCAAAATCCTCTTTCAAGCTCAATTGGACTGCTACAACCATATGACATGGTTAAAATGTTATGTCAATTCCTGAAGGAGAACTAACCTAAAGTATCGAAAATCCTCTTTCGAGCTCAGATGGACTATTAAAATTATGCATTTCTACTTTTGTACCCTAACACAATTTTAATTCATTAAGCTAGTGTTAATTCTTTATCCTCAAAGAACCTAGCCTATTTCTAGCGCTAGAAAGAAATTCTAAGTTTAATATATGAGATCCGACCTAATTTGTCAACTTTTCAGTCTATTCAAATAGATCTAATATCATGCAAATATGAGATCCTAACATATCTACATGCATTAAGTTCAACATATTAATTCAGAAATTAAACATACAACATAAATTATATTATTCAAATTGCATTTTAAATTAATAGATAAATCCCATAACTAGATCCAAATATTTAGCCTAGCATTATTACAAATAAATCACCACAAATAAAATTCACAAAGGAAATAAAAGCCATAGATTACAAACTTGGGGTCTTAATTGGTTGCTAAAAAGTTCCACTTCCAAGCTTTTGCTGCTAGCTCCTTTCCTCTCCTTCTGTATTTGAAATAATGCTAACTAACCTACTGACTCTCTCTTTCATTTTTCTTTACTGAAGTTGTGATTGGCCACTTAATTTCTTCTCCTGCTTCCTTGCGGCAACAAGTGCCAAAAAGCCACAAGAGAATTGTCAAATGTCCAACCCATTTACTTTCTTTCATTCTCCTTTATATTGAATTTTCTTTCTTGATTCTCATTGGTCCACATCAGCCATGCCACTTGCTCAACTTGCATGTGCAAAAGGTTGTCTTCACCGCCCATGTGAAGAAAAGAAATAGTAAAATAATTAAATGAATTTGAACTAGGTTCATTGCTCCTTCAAAATATTGTAGTTTTGGTTCAAACAACCAGGCAGGAGATCATTTTGAAGCTTCCTTTACTTGGTCCAAGTTCTTCCACGTAGCTGCTTTCTTTTTTTTTGGCTGATAGGTGAAGATCTTGATTAGCTCCTGTTTCTCCACGTCTCCCTACGTCAACTTGCACAATTTGACCTGCCAAGCTACTCTCCACCATGTAAAAGGTAATATAAAAGATTGAAGGAGGAAGCTCACAAGGCTGGATTCAATGCTTCTGTCAAAACTATAACGTTTCAATCCAAACGATCTGGCAAGAGGTCATTTTGTAGCTCACTTCGTGCTTGGTTCTCAGCTGTCCACGTTGATAAACTTTTCACCATTCTTTTTGAATTTATGAATGTTGGACAGGGGCTTTTCAATCTTTTTAAGGACATGGCTTGGGCTTGAATATTTACAGGGCTTGAATATTTAATAGCCTTGTTTGTCTTTGTTTGATGCCAAATGGGTTATATGTGGTCCATTTTTGCTCAAAATAGCAAATATTAGTGTACTCTATATGGTTATTCAATAAAGAGAGAAAATCATGTAAAATGAATTTTTATTCCTATTTTAATATTCAAAATGAAGCTAAATTTAATTAAAACAAATGGTAAAACATATGCATATTTTGTTGTTATCAAAATCTCCCACACTTGAACTGTTGCTTGTCCTTAAGCAAATGCAAAATGTTGTTCATGCAATGAATGAAAAATCTCAGCTCAATTTACAGTCACATGTGAAATTCAAGGTAAATTTCAAGTGAAAGATTAATCAATCCTAAAGCTCTATCATACTCAAAGAAGTATTTGACACACTCAACTAAGATCAAGTTCCTTTTAACGAGTTTTGGCACATTTACTTCAATCATGTTGAAATAAATGTACCTTAGGAAGATACTGAAATAACCCATTAATTTATTTTTAAAAGAATTTTTATTTAAAATTTAATTGTAAATTTTCACCAATGAGAATTGGCGAAAAATAATATTTTATGCCGCGAACCGAATCGAAAATCGAATTTAAATAGTCTAACTCAGTC
>CANUEX010143529.1:0-23829 GCA_948099535.1 Jatropha multifida | reverse complement strand
ATAATGGGCCAACTTGTAGAATATTTTCATGTAATTATGGTGTTGAAATCAGAGATTAGGCTTACTACGGGCCTCGGGGGCCTTAAGCTTACCCAGGTCCTAGTGCCGGTCTGGCCCACGGTTTTGGGTCATGACATATAGTTAGTTTATTTTTAATTGTATGCTTTGCTTTCTTTCTTTTGTTAGTTTGTTAAATGTTGAATTTCTTTTTCTTTCTTTTGTATAGGGCATCAGTTAGTGTATTTCACACATTTTCGTTTATATTTACAATCTAATTATTTTCTCATGGGACTTAATATTTTTTGGAATCATGCATTATCAAGAAGGACTTTTTGCATCCGTCATCGTTCCTATTCGGTAATGATATCCAATCGAAATTATATATGATTGAAGTTATACGCTTAAAATTGTTCCACCTGACTTTAAAGCTGCGATTCTTCTTTTTTTAAAATCTCAATATATATCATTATTTGAGTATCAATTTGCCTTTATTAATTTATATTAGTATGAACTTTTTCTATTTTTCAATATAGTTTCAAGTAGAAAAAAAAAAAGATTGTATATGTACTAAGTTGATACTAATGTAAACTTTCGCATTTACAACATTATTTTCTTCGATTGTATTTTATTGATGTATAAATTTGACGTTACGAAATTTGCTGAATTTCTCAAACCGTTGAATAAAGGGTTCATTGACCGCAAAATATGGTCATTGTTATATATATATATTATATTTTTTAAAAGAAATATTAAGCAAGACTGATCAAACAACTTTGTGCAGCATTATCTTTTTTTCACCAATTTACTGACTGGCTTCTTTTATGGAAAATGAATATTGAGTTCATTTTTTGAACTTTAAAATTGAAATGGTAAAATACAAATCAGCAAGGATATAATTATTTTTTTATATATGAAGATGTATAACATATATATGTCTATTTTTAAACGAACATATAATTATTTATTCTAACACATTATATAAATAAAAATATTAATTAATTTATGATAATATTTAATAAAAACTATTATTCTTAAAATTACTATAAATAAAATTATCATTATAAAATATTAATTTAAAAATTTTATTAGTTGTTATTTTTCTAATATTGATGGAATTTAAATAAAATAATATTCAAATTAGTTAACTATTAACTATCAGGTGCTGAATAAAATGTATACCAAACAATTATAAATTCTATATTCGGTATGAATCAGTTGAACCAAATATTCTCTTAATATATTTATTATTTTAATAATAATCATATGTTTTACTAGCTTTTTGTTAAATGTAAAGAGTGATATTTCATAATACACTTTCTGAAGATTGAAACACTGGTTTAAAACTATCCTACTGAATGGTACAAAAATGCGTAAGTGACTTGTCTGGATCTAGTCTACATTCATGAATTGAACAAATGAAAAAATATTTTTTTATTAAAACAATTGTATTTTTAATCATGAATTGGAAAAAAATAATTATTTATTACAAAAATGACTTTTGATTATAATAATAATAAATTATCTCATAATGAAATAATTCTTTTTTATTTCTAATCAAAACTTTGAAACAAATTATAAAATCAGCCCATGAAGCTTAGCCCAACTGGTTTAGAGTGAGGCTCCAAAATTCAAAGGTTTTAAGTTCAACACAACAATATATATATACACATATACACACACGTTAGGAGGCTAAATGGGTAAAAATATTATGATGGATTGATTATATAATAGAGGTAATCCAGACTCACCACGGTGAAAACGCTTAAGAAAGTTTGAACTCAAAACCTCATTTTTCACACAAACCAACGAAATCACACCTAGATGACATAATAATATATTTTTTCTTATTGATAAGGAGGGTCAACAGGTCAAAATAGTATTATAGGCTACACAGTGGAAGACACTCTTCCCTTAACTCTTATGGTCGAGAGTACTAAAATAAAAATAAAGAAAGAAAAAATATAATAACTCATAAAAATAATTGAAAAAAATAAAATATGTAATATAAAATTATCAATTTGTATAAGAATAAATTTCTAAAATAAAAAATATAAATAGCAAAATTTATTTTGAAAATTTAGTTATAATTAGTAATTGAAAAACCTCAAATTTCGCAAATGTTTAAGTTTTTTTTCCCCTCCAAGACTGAGAGAATGGCTTTGATGGCCACAAATGTTTTTAAGTTTTTTTTTTCCCTTCCCTTGTTTCTCTACTCTGTTCCCAAATAAGAGAAAATGCCACATTTATATATTTTTCTTTCTTCACTCTTTTCCTCACCTTTTGCCACTTCCCAAACAAAGTGTAAGACAAGAGAATGTTCCACTTATTAACTTAGAGGAGTTCTGTTGCATACGATTGAAAATTTTTACAAGGAAACAAGGTATATCATTTAGTAGCTAATAAACTAATTAACTCCGCAACCAATTAAAGAAAATATCAAAATTTTCAGATCCTAACTTATCTGACCTTCAATTTTCATCAAAAGTTAGCGGCCCGACGTAATTCTATTATTTATTTATCAAATTAATAAAAACTATTGTGTTCGAGAGGTCTTGAACCTAAAATATCTCATCTCACTCTCCAAATAAGTGAAAAGACCGACTAAACCACACTTGTTTGCTTATCACATTTGATCTTCATACGTCATATTAAATTTCATCTTTCTAATCTAATTAAGACATATTACAATCAGTATGCAAAAAATATTAATTAGGAGATTCACATAGGGGAAAAACCTCTCTATTTTAACTATGAAACACTAAAACACAACATTGAATCGCTTTTCAAGGGAAAAGAGATCAACTTTAACAATCTGTAGGGAGAGGATATTGACAATATTTAGTATTCTTCATGCAAAGAAAGAACCTTTCATATGCAGAAGCCATTTTAGTAGCAGTAAACATTGAAAGTGCATACTCCTTACAAGCCAAGCCTTTCTTTTGCAAAACTTTTGGCCCATCTCTTATTACCAATTCCAAAGCCTCAATCAATGACTTCACATTGGGTGAAAATGTATACCCAATTTCTTCACTCACAACCACAGTCCCAACTATGCTTGGGTAATTTGGGGCCACAACTGGTTTACCACAATGGATTGCTTCAATTAATGTGAGATCAAGCCCTTGGGGTCTAAATGTTGGATTCACAAACACATCAATTGCATTATAAAATTGAGAAAGCTCTGAAGACTCTAATGCACCTAAAACCTTCACATTTGGACCTAATTGAGCATACCTTTTCCCCCAAGGACCTAACCCTACAACTACGAGACACACATTGGGGTAACTTCTAGTGATAACTGAAAATGCTTCGTAGAGTAATGGATGCCCTTTATCCTTAACAAGTCTACCTGCAACTCCCATTACAAGACTTGCATTTTTAAGGATACCATATTTTCTTCTAAACATCAATCCGGCTTTTGGGTCATACATAAATTTCGTATTCTCAACTCCATTAAGTATGATGTGAACGTTGGTAGTTGGTAGCTGATAGATGTTAACTAATACCTCGCTTGCGCTCTTGCTTATAACTATATGTTGTTTGTAACTAGAAAAGAATCTAATTTCGTCTACAAGTCTTGGCATTGCTTCTTGAAGATCTATCATAGGGGTTGGAAAATTACCTTTTGGATTTGAAAATAGTTCTTCGAACAATCTTGAGTGCATTATTTCATACCAAATTCCATGCCAAGTCACTGCTACATTAGGCACCGTTTTTGCTCTCCAATAAGGCAAAGAAACACTTTCTGTATGCACATAATCAAATGCTACTCCATTAGTATTTATTTTGTTGAAAATTTCAAATGCTAAAGAACAATTAACAGAACCATGATCATTAGAAGCAAAATACACGTGAAGATTCCCTTCATGGATATCTTCATGAGGTCTTCTGTCTGATGGAACTGTAAAAATATGGATTTCATGACCTTTAGACGCAAGATTATTGTATAGAGTTGAAGCATGGCGTTCCATACCACCTGGAGCTGCACCAATTGGCCATGTTTTAGAGAAAACTGCAAGTTTCAGCTTCTCATGAAAAGTCTGTCCAAAACATAGCTTGTTCCATGGAAATTTTGCATTTCTGAGGTCACCATTAAAGAGTGAGGGTTTTGGTGAAGAAGGAAATGATGGTTCTTGTACATATCTAAGTGGAGAAATAAAGAAAAACAACGAGGTAAAGAAAAGGGCTAAAGCTAGAATGGTTGAATATCTAATAGGAAGAGTAGTTCTATGAGTATGGTGTTTGAAGCCCATTGTTAGGTGCAAGTCTCAGAGGATTAACACCATCTTCTTTTTACAATAGAGATCTATAAACTTCTTGATTGTAAATTTGTAATTATTACTAGTATATTGTATATGTATGAAGTGTATAATATATACAGGGGCATTAAATGCCCATGGATGGCGGATCTCCTCGTGCTTAGGCAAATTTCTGTGTGGCTGCACATGACCTTCTTGGAATTTTGTTGCGCTCTTTTGCAACTTTCAATATATGCTGGATGGTCAATTGATTTTTCTATATTTTAATATTTCAATATTTTTTTGACTTTTTAATCCTCCGCTGCTTTAATTCAATTCTACAATTCATTTGAAGAAAAAATTTTACTTAGATGGGTCAATGAAACAAATTAATGAAAATAAAATTTTTTATTAAAATAAGGATCCTTGTGATGATACACTAAGAGAAAAACAATTAAAGTAGGAATACTTTTTAAAAATTCCTGAGTTGCATCGGTTGATCTATAGCCAGTCTAGATAAGTAATTTCCTCCTTTCAAATTGACATACGAAAATGCTTCTATATTAGATTATTCTTGTTTATTGTTAGGAATCCCATATTGAGTAAATATCATATCCATGAAGAGCATATAAGGATCACGCTGATTGGCCAATTGATTAGTACTAACCTTTTAATATTGGTTGCTCAATCAACCCGACATCAAATATTTTCACTTTATAGGTTCTAACATTCTACCCATTTTGTCTTTACCCTTTTAGCTTTTAATATTTATTTTATTTATCTTTTATAGAGGTAATCTTGATTTTAAACTATACAACTAATTTATTTTTTGTTTGTTTTATTTATTATTATTTTATCGCTATGTTTAGAGTTTTTTAATTTCTTTTTCCGTGAGGATTTGATCCCTTCTTTATAAGAATTTGATACTAAATAAAGGTATGATATTTGATTTTATTTTATTAGAGAATTTATATCTTAATTTATATATGTGTATCATTGATCAATGGAGTCTAGTAGTACAATATATTCCTTTATTGACACTATCAACGCATAGTAACGAAAACTCATGTATACGTATATGCAACAATTTCTTGAAAAAGCAATATAAGTATGGAACATCCAAAAAAATTATTGTCATCAATTAGTTGTTATTATGAAATTTATATCTGCAGTCAAGGTCATTTTCAAACAAAAAAATTTAATATTATCTCTTTTAATTTTAATTTTATTATTCAAAAACATATAAATAATTATTTTGATTTGTTAAAAAATAACAAATTTCCTATTAATTATGATAATAAGTTTTATATTTGATTTAATTGAGTATACTTATTATTGAGCAATTCATTTAAAAAACTTTGAACTTTGCGTTTACTTTCAACTGCACCCTATTTTGATCTTAACCCCCTGGATACCCTAATTTCAAAGGTCAGTATTATTTACACCCCAATTAGAAACCATGGGCTAAAAAAATAATAAACAAATCAACTGTGGGCCCAAATACTAACACAAAGTTAAAGTAACCAATCCATTCACCCACCCAAGAAACGACGCCGTTTCAACCTAAGAAAGAAAAAAACCCTAAAACTAAAAAAACCTTAGCAACCATCGATGCATGCTTCTTCATCGCCTTCATTCCCAACTCCAACCCAAACTCAAGCTCCACCGTCCATTCCTTTCCTCCTCCTCATCACCTCACCTTCTCCTCCATTTGTCCGTCTCTTCCTCTTCTCCACTCTCTCTATGCCACCAACAAGTAATCTTCTTTCTCTCTTCGTCCTTTCTGCTTCTTTCTCTGATGGAGATGACGACTTCAACAGCTGCAATTATTTCGGTGGAGATGGCGACAGAGGTAAACCAGTCTTTAGAGAGTTTGCCCAAAGACCTAGTGGCTGTGATCCAGGCCAGTAGAATTCCTAGTGCGGTGGTTTCTAGATTTTTAGACCTAGAGAAGTTGGAGATGTTTCGATGGTTGCTTAGCTTTGGTGGTTTCAAGGAGGGGCTTTTGGCTGATGATTTGTTTTTCACTAAGATCTCCATTGCAATGGTGTAGGAGGCAATGTTTGCTAAGGTGTTTTGAGTTTTAGGGTTTTCTTTTTTCCTAAGTTGAAACGACGTCGTTTTTTGAGTGGCTTAATGGGTTGGTTAGTTTAACCCTTATATCAGTTTCTAGGTCCCACAATTGAATTGTTTATTATTCTTTTAGCCCCTAATTTCTAATTGAGATGCAAATAATATTGACTTTAAAATTGGGGTATCTAGGGAGTTAAAGTCAAAATATGTTGCAATTGAAAACAAAAGTAAAGTTCAGGGTTTTTTAAATGAATTACTCACTTATTATTATTAATGATTTATATTTTTCAAAAATTATTACTAAAATACATGTGAACGATTTAAATTCATTTCCATTTGCCGAAATCTTACGTAGCTCTTCGTGTTGGACTCTCTTCCCATCTTCTCCTTTCTCATTCCTCTCTTCTTTCCAAATTCAACCTCCATGTAAAGATGGGAATAAGAAAAAATTAAAGAAAAAAGGTTTTTAACTCTTTTTTTCTATTTTCTATTTTGGAATATTATTATTAGGTGTTTATTTATTTTTTTATATTGAAAAAGAATAGTAGCAATAAAGGAGAGAAACAAGTTGAAGTAGAGAAAAAGGAGGAGGTAAAGGCGAAAATCTGAGAGAGGCAACAAAAGGAAAGAGAGATAAAATGAAAATAAGAGAGGGAGAGAGAGAGAGAGAGGGATTTTCAGTAAAAAAATGTCCATGTTTCATATAGATGGTTTTTCAGCGAGCGAAAATGAATTTAAGTTAGTCATAGCCATTTTAGTATTACAAAATTGAAATTTATGGCCCGTTTGGAACAAATGAATGATGATTATAGAATTCATTTATAAATGAATTCCGAGTATAATTCATTTGCAATTGTATTTGTATTGTTTGGTATGCTATAATTTGCAGTAAGGAATTCAGTTGAATTCCATAAAATTATGTTTGGAATAAATTCTTAAAAGGAATTCATTTATCTTTATTTTCTAAAATACCTTGACATAATAATCTAATAACAACAATATAAACATCAATTTATATTTATTATATACAATATCATAACTTGTTATTTTTTTACGAAGAAACAAATAATAAATTTCATATACTAATTAATTAATTATATAAATATAATATATAAAATAATCATAACATTCATTATAATAGTTATCTTTAATTTATGTAAAATGTCACTATTCAACAAAAACTGTAGTTTCACATTAATAACTATGGAGTCCAAAAAGGAAAAAAAACAAAACAATGGGAAAGAAAGGAAATATTTATGTATATAGAAGGGTAGTTTTGTCAAATAAAATTTAATGATTTATTATTACGATCAAGTTTGATAAAATAATTAAGTAAAATAAGTAAAAAAAATTAAAAAATTAAATTTATAAAAGAAGAGGGTAGTTTTGTAAAAAAAAATTAGAGTGTTTAGTTTTATGGAATTTATTTGAAAATTTCACCAATTTTTGTCGAATTTAGTGTAATTATATTCAATTCCATGGAATTGAATTCCTAGATTTGAAATCTATATTTTTTTTCATTTCAAACGCAAAAACATGGATTTCTAAATGAATTCCACAAAATTTCATAGAATTCATTTGGAAATTCTACCAATTTTTGTGGAATTTGATGTAGTTATATTCAATACCATGGAATTGAATTCCTTGAATTGAAATCTACATTTTTTTTCATTCCAAACACGAAAATATAAATTTCTAAATAAATTTCATAAAATTTCATGGAATTCATTTATTCCAAATGGACTCTTAGGCATTTTTAAGTTAAAAATTTAAGAAGGGCACATTAGATTAGTACTCTATTAGATTTTGAAATATTTTGAAATTTCAAGGTATTTTATCTAAATTTCTTTCGACTTTATTAAAATTTTATAATATTCAATTTAAACTCTTATAAAATCCATAAAAGTCTGATAGTATTCAATTATGAATTTCTAAAAATTTATATAAATTTAATAGTATTCAAAAAATTGATGATTTGGATGAATTTTGTAAAATTATTAATTTCATTGGATTTTAGAGTGCTAAATATAAATAGAAGAGTCATTCACTAATTCATCCTCCAACTTGAAGATTTTGTTTGATTTTAGAGTGCTAGGTATATTTTTTTAATTTTTATTTTAAAATTAAGAAAAATATATATAAACTTGCGATTTTTTGGCGAGATGGTCACCAGGGGTGTGCAAACTTATTGATCGTGTCGAATTGAAAATCGAACCAACTCATTTCGGTTCGGTTTGGTTAGCTAAATCAAGAAAGATTTCATTGTTGGTTTATTTAGTTTGAACCAAAATTTACTATTCAGTTCAAGTCAATTTCATAGAAATTCATCGGTTTGATTTAAAACCGAATCAAAATGGTGAAACTGATCAAAATTGACCGAATTGATTGGTTCAATTCAATTCAAAAGGCAAATTTGATTAGGTTCAGTTTTGTTTATTGATAAAAAAAAAATTCAAATGTATTTTGTTAATGTCGATTAGTTTCGATTTTGAACCGAACCAACCATTTACTCACCCTGTGACTATTATGGAGGCGCGAGATGATCGATAGCGATGCCGGCCATTGCAAGCCTTTTATTGTCCACGTCGATAAGGTTTTAAGAAAAAAAAATGATTTTAGAGAAGATGACATATTTTTTAGTGATTTGTCAAAAAGGTTAATTCTGCATATTTTGGTATAACAGAGTTGGATCTTGTGGTTTTAGATTGTAGGCGATTGCTTTTAGAAGGAAATGATTTTTCTCTTTCCTGGGTTAGACACCATGCTAATATAGTAGTTCACTTGTTAACTAAGATTGCTATTTTTAATGCTGGTAATAGGATTGGAGATCCCCGATTTTTTCACTTAGCGCTCTAAGGCCTTATTTGCAACAATATTTGTGGGAGAGTATAGAGTTTTAAATGTCAAGAAATTATTTTTGTAAATTATATCATTTAGTAAAATAGTATATAAAATAGCTGTTAGTGGATAAGATAACATTTATTAAAATGTTAATTCATCCAACGTTTAGCATTTTCATTTTTTTATTAAAATTTTTTGACAATTATGTCCTTAATTAACTTATATTATCCTTATTCTTAATTAATTTATATTAACCTTAGTCTAAAGACTTTTTGCTATGGTATTGCAAGTCTGCAATTAATTTAAAAAATTACATTATTTTACACAATTAATTTAAATAAAATAATTTAATAATAAATTGATAGAGGTGTATGCGAGGAAATTGTATTATCATTTTAGAAATGATAATGATTTCAATTTATATAATTGGATTATACACTATAAATTAATATTCCTTTTTTTATAATGAGTTTACTACTATAGTCATAAGTTAAAATTCTAACTTGATATTTAAATGTCTCTTTTTATCTTTTTAAATTCAATAGTTAATCCAACAATTATTTTTATTGAACACATTTATACTAAACTGTTATATAAACAGCTAATATCTAATAGCTAATGACTTGTAAAACCGTTAGTAACTACTAAAAAAGTTAGTATTGCAGAATATACCCTAAAGCTTAGATTGGATGCAATAGAGAATCTATTGATTCGGGTTGAGATGACTTTTTCATACTCCCAACATTCTATTTATATAAAAAAAATTTCTTTTTGGCGTTCTATTTATATAGAGAAATTTTTCTAATATGGTAATTTTGAAACTAATGTTAAAACAAAAAATCTAATATGTCATTGCTTTAGTTTATAGATTAAATATTGACTTTGAGAGTATTTCAAGTAAGTGGTAGACATTATTACAATTAATATTTAATCTTCAAAAGTTGATTGTACCGTGCATTAAGAAAATGTGATATTCAAATGCATTACATGCACAAATTAAATTTTACCAAAAAGTTTATGTTTAACATTTAAGTGTGTACATATAGTGAAATTTACTACTTCTAGTAATGAGATAACTAGAAAATGTGAAGATTGGTGCTCATATTTGCAATGTTATTTGCAAACTTCTATAATAAAATGTGGGCACATGAAAATAGCTACGCACACTTACAATTTAGTTTTGATAAACAACTTTACCTTTTAGTTTGTCCACACGTACAATAAAAGTATATGAACATTTTTACATAACAGCACACATATATTAAAAATGTGTGCAACATAAATTGAGAATCAGTGAACATATTGAACAGTGGATATTGCACTTCTGCTGCGATTTTCCTAACCATTTGACTATAAATTTCAATTACATCGGGCAAACAATCATTCATCATAAGACTATTCTTGGACATGTGATTGATTTTATAGTTGTTACCTCTATTTCACTTGATAATATTAACCATACAAATTTACAATGTCAAAAACACCTTATTCAAATCAAAAGTAGATAATTCATAATAAGTTTTAACAAGAATATCAATCAGCTGCTCAATTTTGTTTGTGTTTGAATCTATAGCTCTAAAGACACCAATATTTAAAATGTTTAGATTGGCTATTCCACAGACCTTTCATTCTAGTATCAGCTTAATTGCCATTTTTTTTGCATTATGCCAAATTTTATAAACTATCTTAATGGATATGGATAAACTGTCTGCAATTTCATGAATACTGTGAGCATTTGGCTTATCGTTCTCAATTTTAGAGCACAACAACATACAAAATATATTTTTTACATCTGAAGTGATATTTTTTCTTTTGTTGCCTTTTCATGCCTCTTCTGAAATGTTAATTAGTGGTACTGTGATTTCAAATTCTATAAAAAGCGATTGTTTAGTACATGGCAAGTAGATCAAGCCTAAGAATTGATTGTTGAGTATGAGCACAATTTCTAAAGTTGCAAGCAAGTCTTGAGGGATTGTATTCAAATCAAAAGGAAAGACTGTGTTCATGGTATTTGTTAATTAAATTTTAGAATTGTGAACTTATTTCTATTTAAATGAATTCAATTTTGGCTCCAAATTTTAATTTTTTTACCTGCAAATTGGGAGAAGCAAAACAAAAAATTTTAGGTTAAAAATTTTAGCTCTAATTTTTTTTTTCAACTTTTACGTCAATTTTTTCAATCCAAATTTGATATTGAAATTTTAGTCCACGATTACAATTAAATAGGTCACGTTTTTTTGTTATTGAAAATATAAACAAATAAAATTTCTTACTTTATCTCTCTCATCATTTATCACATTTTATTAAAAATTGAAAACCACTTTAATATTTTTTTACGAGTAATTTGAGAAGAAATCAATAAAAAATCATCTTATTAATCTTAGAAAAATTTTAATTTTCTCTGTGTAAATAGAATGAAGGAGTACTAAGTTTTTCCGGTATCCTTTTTATTAATATAATTTTCATTTTAAAAAAAAAATTTGGTAAAATTTAAGAATTAAATAGAAACTTATATTTAAAAAAATAAACAAAAAGGATAAAATTGAGGACGTTCGTAGGTCCCATCTGACTTGTCACTTGTCATCATTCCAACCCCATTCTCATTCTTCACTTGACTCTCAAAGCGCGTGTGCTCACTTTCTCCCCGTTGCATCCCTTGACTGAAACTCTACTTCAGCTTCCTCAATTTCTCCCTTCGAAAAAAAAAAAATAATAATCAGAAACCCTAGTTCCAATCTTTGTATCTTTGACGTACCAAGAACCCTACCTTTTTCCCCTCTTTCATAAACCCTTTTCAAAAAAAAAACCGTGGGCATTGTATTTATATAATTTCTGACCCAATCATCGAATTAAGGTCATTTACACCTCCGAATTAGAAAAATTAGCTGCTTTCTTTCAAAATTAGGTTTTGTTTCTTCATCAAGATTAGGGTATTTTGTATTTTTGTTCGTTTGATAAATGGCTACAGGGCCAATTTTTGCTGGCGGTGGAGATTCTCGAGGAAAGAAACAGAAATGGGTAGATACTACTAACAATAGCAGCAAAAAAATGTATGCCCAAAAACTCCATAACAAATCAAAAAATCCCACCCATATCCCTCATCCGGAACAGTTCTCTCCGGGCGGCGAAGAGTACAACAAGAACAGCTACTACTCCTCGCAGCCGCCGAAACAGCAGAAGCGCTTCAACACCGTGGCGTCTGACCATTCGTCGAGTCACAATCGCCTTCAACCGGGCCCACGGAATGATGGGACTGGTAATTCACTATCCGGGTATGTGAAATTTGATATTAAGGTTAGAATTAGCTTGAATGATAGATCAAAATCAGTTATTAGAGAACTAAAGAGAAAATTAGTTAGTGAACTTGATCAAGTTAGGAGCTTGAAAAGGAAACTTGAAGCTAATGAAATTCAATATGGTGAGTATAATTATAATGGGACGATAGGTGGTGATGACGGTACAGGAGGAGGTTATAGTAATAAAAACAGTACTCTTGCTAGGGTTAATTCTGAAGTAAGTTATGTGGGGCCCAGTGATCCACAGCCGTTGCAAGGATTAGCTAATGCTTATGGTGGTGATGGCGTGAATGTTAAGAAAGAGAGTAAAACCTCAAAAGTGAATCAACACCATAAGAATCCTCCAGTTTCTGTGATAAGGAAGGAAAAGACTAGTAGTTTAGAGACTAAGAAATTGAAGCAATGCAGTGGAGAGAAGAAAGGCGGCAGAGGGAAAGTAATGGAGTTGGATTCAAATATGGATATGTATAATAGGGAGATATTTAAGAAGTGTGAAGATTTGTTAGGAAAGTTGATGAGTCATCAATATGGATGGGTGTTTAATGAACCTGTGAATGTGAAGAAATTGAAGTTGCACGATTATTATAAGATTATTAAGCATCCCATGGATTTGGGGACAGTAAAGAGTAGATTGCAGAAGAATTGGTACAAGTCACCAAAAGAGTTCGCAGAGGACGTGAGATTGACATTTAATAATGCTATGACTTACAATGAGAAAGGGCAGGATGTGCATATTATGGCAGGAACATTGTTAAAATTGTTTGAGGAGAAGTGGACAGTTATGAAGGGCAAGTTTAACTGTGATGAAAAGCTTGATATAGGGCATGATGCAAGTTTACGAAAACAAGCTTCAAAGAGAGCTCCGGCTCTGGCTCCAGCTCAGTCTCTGGTTCCAGCTCCAGCTCCAGCTCCAGCTCTAGCTCTGGCTCCGGCTCCGGCTGCTCCTTCCCCTAATCACAATCCTCCTCCATCGAAAATGCCCTTGGAGAGAAGGAATTTGGATAGATCAGAGTCTACGGCAAAGCCTTTGGTTTCCAACTTAGAAGGAACAAATATTGTCTCGCATGAGGGTAAGACACCAATATCAAAGAAGACTGAGCCAAAGGATCCTGAAAAGAGAGACATGACTTTTGAAGAGAAGCAGAGACTGAGTATGGACCTATTGAATTTGCCTTCAGAGAAATTGGACAGTGTTGTCCAGATTATTAAAAAGAGGAACCCTGGGCTCTGCCAACAAGAAGACGAGATTGAGGTGGACATTGATAGTTTTGATATTGACACACTATGGGAACTTGATAGTCTTGTAACCAATTACAAGAAGAATTTGAGCCAGAACAAGAGAGAATCTGAAACCACTTGTCATGAAAGAGAAGAAGCTGACCACAACTACCAGGAGGCTGTAAGATCATGAATTATTATTTTGCTCAATCTTTTGATTAATGTCCTGCATGATACTCGTAATGGTTGACACATTTTTTATCCCATATGCATGCAGAATCCGATATCTACTGCTGCAGGGGCACCAGAAGAATCTGAAGTAGGTAGGCTCTTAAAATCAATCAGATTTCCCTTGCCCTTATTCAGGCTCTACTTATTGCTTTTTGGTGATATCCTAAGTTTATGCGCCAAATTTAAACGTCCAATTTCCTTTTAATCACTTAAGAAGATTTTGCTGTATGTTCTCCCAATCAAGCAGAGAAACAAGGTGATAATGCGAGTAGATCAAGTAGTTCAGGCAGTTCTAGCAGTGACTCTGGATCATCTTCAAGTGGTAATGATGACATTTTGCATTATCTGCAATAGCAAGGTTACATGTACAAGATTTTTAGGCAATTAGAATTCCAGTTGTTAATGCAAATGGATTTGTTCCTTTTTCTTTGATATTTCACATGCAGATTCTGAAGGTGATAGTGGCTCAGGATATGGATCAGATGCAGGCCAATGACATAGGAGCTGATACACTCAGTTGAGGTAGGAAGCATTGGTTGATGGTAATTAAATTCTTTCATATCTCTTGTTTCCACATGACCCTTTAAAATAGTTATTCAAGTAAATATATAATATTGTATTTTTCCCTTAAAGTTAATGGCTTTGCTCCTCATTGTGGATTGCTTTCAAAACTTCCAGGCGGTTGTAAGCTATGACAACATTCTATGTGGGCTCAATACATAAATTTATCCTTGTGCTTTTCATTAAAAAATCTTTGGAAATGCCTAGTCCAGTACTTCAAATTTGTAAATCAATTTGAAATATCGAGTCATAAGCATCCACAAGTTTTTGCTTCGGACTGAAATATCTGGAATTTGTTCATTGTATTGGAACAGATGCCGCTCCAAGCTTTTTGATAATTTGAGAGTTGCACAGTTTTCAATACTTGCTCATTGGAAATCTTTCCTATGAGACAGCCTTTTGTATCTGCAATATCTTGCCATGTAGAAATGTACTTTTCACTAGATTTTTGCTCGCTGTACATGTTTTTTTTTATCTGCACTTCTTCAAATGTTCCTTTTCCATTTTTCTAAGTTCCCATCAAGTGGAATTTTGGTGTCTGATCTCAAATCATTGAAAGCTAACTGTGGTAAAGTTTTATGTTCCACATTTCTTGTTTGTGATATTACCTGTGGACTTTAAGATGCTTATGATGCATTCACAAAATGCTTTGTTCTTGTTAGGGCAGGATTTATTTATATGATTTCAGTGTGTTCTGTGTTTTCGTTAACAGCTAATGTTGACTACACTACATAATATCACAAAAAAAAAATGCAAGTAAAGAGTCGATCCAAAATGAGAATTATTGTAGGAACAGTAATTCATTTACTATTGTTGTAAGAACTCCAAATGGTGCATACCTGCAGTCAGGCAAGGCGGGAACTTTTTTGAAGAAAAATGAATATCATGTGTTATTTTTTTCCCTTTTAAATCTCCTGGCAATATAGTTTTTACATTTCAGTACTAAAAGCTGAGATTTGAGGATGGTTTTTGTTGCAGCCTGCACTTAGATGTCAATTGATGGATCCTGATCTGCACCTGACAAAGTTTGAGATGCTGGTTCTTCCTGTTACGAAATGTAGTAGTGTTCTCAAGGTACTCGAAATCTCGTAGCTTTTTATTTTAATTTTTGTCAACTTGGGATATGCTGAAAAGCTGCTTCCTTGTTCTTGGGTGGTAGGGTGAAGAGTTTTATACAAATACTAGCATTAGAGTTTCTTTTGCCATGACTTGTAAGGTATAGTGGAGAAGAAGAAACAGATATTTAATGGAGTCCAAGTTCTTGTTCCTTTTGGCACTTCGAGTGTTACATAACTCCTGAATCCCATGTGTTAAATTATGTTCTCAAGTGTGTTATGGTACAAAGAAATTCATGTGGTTATTCAGCATTATATTGCATTATTATGGGGAGATTTTCAACCGTTTTTGCAGTTGAGGTAAACTGTTTCTAAACAGCAGAAGCCTACAATCTAGAGGGAGTCTTCAAACTCAAAGGGGTGGGTTAAGTCGGTGCTTTCTGATCAGTCAAATGCTTTTCGAAACACAATAATATTTCTAAATCTACTGTAAGGTTTTTTTAATTTTAAGAATTTTTTTTTTTTTTGAAAGTTAAATGATATTTCTAAATGTTTAAACATACCATAAATTTTTTTAAATTTTGAAAAAAATATATATTTTTAAATACGCAGATAGATTTTATTTTTATTTTCAACAGTGAAGTCCCCAAGGTTGCTTGAAGTTTAAAATCCATTTTGCACTTTTTTCAGTTTGTTAATGCACTTATTTTTTGTTTTAGTTTGTGAAAAGGAATTCAATTTTACTACTTGTTCAATCCTTGTGCAAAAGAAGAAAAAAAAAAAAACAAAACGAAAACTTGTTCGAGTACATATTTTCATCAACACTTCATTAACAAAAGCACGCATTTTCAACAGAAACGCTTCAACGAAACTAAACATTTCTCTGGAAGAATAGTTTACCACCACAAAACCTCAAAAAAGAACCATTCATTAATTCTATCAATCAGTAGCAACAAATTAATATAACGAGTCATTAATAATCTCATCAAACAGTAGGAATGAGTTAGTATTTTAATCAAACAGGACTAAATAATAGTTCTCCAATTCAGAAAAACTATATTTTTGAATTTTTCAGAGCCTCAATTTTTCAAAAGCAGTATAAAACAGAAAAATAAAAAAGAAAATCAAAATCAATACCAAATTGACAAATTCATCACCTGCCTTGGATTTTAAGAAGCAAAACGATACTGAACATTTCCACAGCTGATCTGCGAACAACCCATGTTGAACTAATAGATGTAGCTAGGGGCGTGGCGTCGGAAAGGAAATGCCACAATTAACTTAGTCCACCAATTCCATTCCCAACGTATGCATTAGAGAGACGATGGCAGGGCCAAAAATACCCATCAAGTACTTTAGCCAAGTCCAGTTTCATGGTTTTCCACACGCAATCCCTACTTAAGTGGATCGCATAGCATCATATAATTGACAGACAGAAATAATTAACTGTCTAAATTTTTTAAATTGGATTCAAGTTGCTATTGAAACCTTCCCATTACATTCCAGAGGGTATTATTGATGAAAACTTCAGTTTATGGAAAAAAAGCCTACTCTATCTTAAATAGTAAAGCCGGTGCTGGCTGCTGAAGATAGCAGCAATGAATACGACACATGAAAAAGAAAGCAAAAAATTTGTATGTGATTATGATGGAGGGAACATGACTACCAGCTAAGAAGTAAACTGCATTACTGGTTGGCGAACTTGATTCCCTTCTCAATAGATGCCAGGAGTTCAGGCTTCAGCTTTTCTAAGCCAGCACTCTCATAATCAGAAAGAGGGCCTAACCCAAAAACTTCCTCCACACCATTCTTTCCAAGCCTAACCTGCAAACATGGAACAGAAATGTTTACACCAATTGAATGATTATACAATATTCGCACATGAATCTTGTGTCCTGCATAACACCTAAGGCAACTGAAAATGGGAAACAATGCCGCAATCTCAAAGAATGCAGTTATAATAGGACACTCTCTGGAACCTTCATAGTAATGCAGGTTCATTCGTGACAAAGAAAGAGAGAGAAGGGGGAGGACTAATGTTGCCAACAACTTTTCACCTTAACTAGCGTTTTAGATTTGTTTCAGAATGTTAGAAACAAGACACCAATATCCCAATCAGAGACTCTAAGTACAATGATAAAATGTAGCAACTTCAGTTGTGAACTGAAAGCTATGCCAGTAAGATAGCTATTACTCAATAAAAATAAGACGATACTAAAACCATTAGAGCTGCCCACATAAAACAGAGAAATTTTCCTCCAGACAGAAATCGATCAAAACTTATTTCCGTCATATACAATCATGGGAAAGTCAAATCACCTTAGAAGCAAAGAATGGAAGTTCAGTAACACTTGATTGCACGAATGTACATTCCACAACATCTGGAACTCCATTCAGTCCTTTCAAGCAAGCATCAGCAAAGATGGCTCCAGCATAGCTGCAAAAGACGCATCAGACTGTTAAAAAACAAAAAGTTTGTTTTCCTTTTGCAACAGTGGTCGTGAATGGAAATAAATGAGAACAGAAACAGAACAAAAAATCCATCAACTATAAACACTGGAAGCTTGTTTCTCAGGAAAATATCAAGTACATGGATCTTTCGTTGAGACAAGAAGAGTGCAATTGCACAAAACCTGGCTATGAAAACATTGAATACTTGAGTAAGAACACAAAAAGGACATACTTCTCATTGGAATTCTGTAACACGAGGCCAACACAGGGTAAATGCATCCATAACATGTTCAGAACAGTCGAACAGATACCAAAAAAAAAACACAAAAAAAGCATGTCATGATTTCATACACACTAATAGTAAAATCAAACAGACGAGATTAATCATTTTCAAACTTTCCAAATTTCAGGTCTCGGTCATGGTTTCATAAACAAATGTAATACCAAATCCAATCAATCCAGAAACCAGAATGCCAGCATGGTTACAATTTTAGGCCTTCAGAAACTCTGACTTTGCCTGTTGTTTTCTTCTGATTCAGCTTTGCACCAAAACTTAGCAGGTAGAAAGATTTTACATCAAGCAATTCAAATATTGTTTGTAAAGAAGCCAAAATTCAAAAGCATCGAAACTAGTCAGAATGCAAACTTACGCCATTGACAGAGTCGCAGAGCCCTTTCCAGCCTTTGCTTCCACAACTTCCGTCCCTCCATCTTGAGTTCTCTTTGTAAGAGCTTCAATATCTTCACTTGACAAATTGGCTTTTGGTGTGGCCTTCAACAAGTAAGGAAATCATATAAAAATTAGCAAAAAGCATGTCAAAAACCAAAAGGGATTTTTCATTGAAAAAGTTATACTGAACAAACTTATATCCAAAGAATGCAAGAGCAGTGAACAAGGGGAGAGAGCAAGCAAGTACCTGTGAAAATAGTGGAAGAATGGTGATGCCGGCATGGCCACCAACAACTGGTACATTAACCTCTGCAAAAGAAACATAAAGCCATAATCAAATCATAAATCAAATTTTCATACTTCGACCTATGTACAAAAGTAGAGAAGTTGAAGCTAATGGGTCATAAGTTTCACATCATACAAGTATTAACACATTGAGAGAGCTACATATATTAACAAAATCTCCAATTACTTAAGCTAAGCTCTTACTATCCTAAACCAAGGCATTTAGCGTTCTTGGGTTTCAGATATGTGAAGATAAAATTATGAATAATAATTTCTAATAAGGTGATCACACAAACCTGCAACTGGAACCTTGGCCTTTCCAGCATAGAAAGTCTTGGCCCTAACCACGTCAAGGGTTGTTACACCGAACAATCTTTTCTCATCATAGGTTCCTGCCTTCTTGAAAACTTCAGCTGCAATGGGCACAGTCGAATTCACAGGGTTGCTAATCATATTAACAAGTGCCTGATTCCAAAAATTCAACCCAAAATTCATCAGCCATGAAATCCCATAAAAGCATAAGAACAAAATCAAATAACTGAAATAGCTGAGCCAATGCAAATTCCATCTGAATAGAATGCTTTAGCACAAAAGTAGAAACTCACATTAGGGCAGTACTTGGAAATTGCTTGACAGAGTCCCTTGACAATTCCAGCATTGATGTTGAACAGATCATCACGGGTCATTCCAGGCTTCCTCGGCACACCAGCTGGAATGATCACAACATCTGATCCTTCCAAGGCTTGCCCCAATTGATCTTCTCCTACATACCCTTTAACCTAAAAGCAAGCAGGCAAAGGGAAATGTAACGGGAATTGACGTAGACGCAAAAACGCAAGCAAAATAATTAAGAACCGCAAGGCAAGGAAACCAAAACAAAATAAACACCAGATTCAGCTCCAAATACACATTAATAATGTCAGAAGCTATAAAATTGAAGGATATTTAGCACCTAGCGGACCAGAATTAGAACTAAATTAACCAAAACAGCTTAACAAAGAAAATATACACAAAACCTAAGCGAAGCGGTAAGCAAAATCGACAGCAGTGTTATAAAAAACAAAAAATACCTCAGATCTGGTATTGATGTGGCTAACATCGGCGGCGACTCCAGGGGTGTTAGCAATATCATAGAGAGCAAGGTTAGATACGAGAGGATTAAGCTTCATGAGCAAAGCCAATGGCTGACCAATTCCACCGGCGGCACCGAGGACAGCGACCTTCCGATCGGGAACGGCCTCAGAGCTATAGCCACGACGGAGGAGGTGAGAAGCAGAGGTAGAGTTTGTTAGGTTTTTGACGGATCTGAACAGTGAGCTCCTCATTTCCGCGTTTCGGTAACTCCGCAGGAAGAGAGACAGCGAAATGAGGAAAGAGGGTTTTGAAGTGAGTTTGATAGTCTCGAGCAAAGTGCGTGCGTTGGTACTTATTGAGTGCTCTCGAGTAAATTCATGGATAGTCCAAAATCCGAATCATATTCCTCTCGCATTTCACTGTAATTTATCTTCCCCTTTTCTTTTAAATGTTATTGTTATTGTTATTATTTAATTTTTAAATCATAAATATATAAAAAATTATAATTTTATCCCTCTAATTTACCATAATTATTAATCTATAATTATATTTTAAAAAATACACTATAATATCCCCTTAGTGTTATCCGTTACTACTTTTATCCTTCGGTCCATTTTTTATAACATTACCGTTGAGTGTTTGATAAAGGAACCAACATACCATTAGTTAACAAACCACTCACTTGTATATATAAAAAAACAAACTGTTAAATGCAAAAATCCTGATTTTCAGACTCATCTCTGCTGTCTATCAAAATAAAAAATAAAAAATCAATAATATTTTTCAGAAAAAAATGAATAATAATTTGTCAAAATCAAGCACCGAAAGATCAAAGGAAATTCGCTCTTCTATTACCTTTTTCTTTATCACAAAAAAATTAAATTAATTAAAATAATCAATAATAATTTTTTATCGGAAAAATAGCTCAATCTGATCGGACAAAAATTTCGACTTCATGTTTATATTGAAAAAACAAATAGATTACAGCCCAAAGTTGAGTATTTACAGTACAAAATACTTTCATTTTCCATTTAAACGAATAGAATCAAAAAGTTTAGTTTTTTTCCCACCACTGCTTTCAAACATTGTGGGATGTGATGATTCTTCCTTGTAAAATGACATCGTACCTCTGCCTCTTTTCTTCTCTAGGATCTACTTGTCTTAACCAGTTTTGACATAAGGGAGATTAAGATCGGATGCTTGATTTTCCCTTACAACATTAATATACGGCTTTGGTTGAATCCATACGTTCGTAAACTAATTAATTCATCCTTAGAATTTAATTAAATTAACTAAGTCATTCGTGTAGTTCGATAATAATAATTAATGGCTTTCGAAGTTTACCTTTATTAAATTACTTGATCATTTTGTCCATTTTCTTCATATTTTTCTATTAAAATATTTAAAAATAATTAAAATACTTTAACACTTAAGAAGAATAAATCATTAATTCATCCCTGAAATTTGACCAAACTAATTAAATTTAACAATATTTATTAATGATCCGCGAGATTTACCTTAATCAAACCATTTGCTCATTTCGTTTATTTTCTCCAGATTTTTCTATTAAAACCTTAAAAAAAAAAACTAAATACCTTAATATTTAAGAAGAAAAAGACTAAACTAATCTAAGTTAAAATTTTCATTTGTCGTGGAAGGAAAATGAAGAGTCAAGGTATATTAATTATTTAATATTTACCAAAATAAATAAATAAATTTGCTCAACATAACGTATCACTTTACTATCTTGAGCCACCAATAAAAAAATGAAAAAGAAATATATATCGAGTTAATTTTAATAAAAATAATGGGCATTTAATTTTAGGTATCAATATTCAAAAGAACCAGTTATGTTATATATTCCATTATAAACTACAACTAATGAAATGAAGGTAAAAATATAAGAATAGCAAGAATATTTTATAAAATAAAAATAAAAAAATTCACCGTTCTTGCAAAATACCAGTTGTGAATTTGATAAGATTTAACTGTCATTCCGTTATAAAGCAAATAATCTAGGTTAGTTTAATCTTTTTCTTATTAAGTGTTATCATGATCCAAAATCATGGGTCGGACCGACACTAGGACCTAGGTAAGCTTAAGGCTTTCGAGGTCTGTAGTAAGCCTAAACTATAACATTTCATATTTATTGTCATCTGACTCTAAAAATAGTAAGTTCATATTATGACATTGTTCAATAAACAGTTAATATTATTTCTGGCCCAGCTTCAATATCACATATATTATCCATAGCTCGGGTCTGTACCCATTTAATAAAAATAGATTTTTATATAAATATTTATTTGTCATAATATAGTCAAACTATTTCTAATATATAGTCTCCAAAATTTTTAAAATAATTACTCCACAGATTATTTGTCAGCACATAATAATTTTTTTTTACATAACTAATATCAATTTAGCATCCCAACTGCGGAATTAAATAAAATATGCGAGATGTCTCAAACTTAATAAATAATTCATACTAACATTTTTAAAGATAAAAATAACTACTGAATCTCTGCAGAGAAAAAAGTGGAGTTTTAAGAACCAGCAATTCTTTTATTTCCTGAAAAATATTTATGAATGGGGGTGAGTTTCACTAGACTCAGTGAATAATAATAAATAATGCAAACTCACACATTCATGCATTATGCTTTCATAATATATGAAATGAACACACTTTCACAAGCACGTATCGTAACATTAGCACCTTCAAATAATTCACATTCAGATATTCACAACATGTCAAAATTGGTCAATGACGTCACAAATCCACTTATTGGTCCACGACCAATTTTCATTATAATAATAATATATATATATATATATCGGGGAGCCGATCCCCCATACCTGGCCCACTGACCCATAGTGATACACATCGTCCCAATTTCCACCCAGATACAAAGCACATTATTTCACATCGCAAATATTCACCAAATATATTTAACACAATAAATGTAGCGTATGAATGTAATTAAAGGCAGAAATTATATAAATTTATAGAACCGAAATATTATATATCAAAGACTGAGATTATAGAACTGAAATATTATATTTGGAAGATAAAGAATAATATAGCAATAGAAATAAGGAATGATTCGTGATTATTTTAAATAATATAAAGAGTATATGATATGCATATGAAATGCATATATGCAAGATGGTGTGCACTATTTATTATTACTCACAGTGATAGTAGAATATTTCAATTCTACTTTGGGTCCTGACTTGAAGAAGCAGTAGAAGATCTCGGTCGATCTAGAAAGATATATATAGTAAAGAAAATAATATCAGACACTGAATCCATCAACTAAAAGCTTTTAATAAATTTATTTATTTATTTTTATCTGTCGGTTTAAATCTAATTTCTATTTTATTTATAGTAGCATTCCCAAAATATAACTACTCATTTATATTTCAATATAAATAATAATCCAGTATATTAAATAACTATTTCTTACACAGTTTGTTCATTGGTAATTAATTACCCAAATATCTAACCATTAAAATGATGACTTATAACAAGCCTTTAATTCAATAATTTATAATTCACCACCAATATAATTCACTCAATAAAATCTTAATTTCACAATAATTAATATTTACTACCAAATAATTTATTCTGCTTAATTTGTATCTAATCTCCAAATATTCCTCAATTATTTAATTTATCTACTTTATTTAATTATTAATAACCACAAAACTATATTCCTTTATTTAATAACTTAATTCCTTACTTCTAGTATCCTTAGAATATATTTATATTCCTAACTATAAATTAACACCAACAAACAATAAATTCTTTAATAATATAATCCATCCTTATCTATTGT
>CANUEX010143524.1:0-52765 GCA_948099535.1 Jatropha multifida | reverse complement strand
AGACGCTGATATCAATCCTGCGAGTGCCCACACAGATTGTCTGATAAATTGTTAAAGAGCGGTGCGAACAGCGGGTTAACCGTCTGTCGCGAGGTGGCGTATATTACGCTTTCCTCCTTCAGAGTCAAACACTTTTTTCAGTATTTTTCTCTGGCGGGGTGAATCTCTTCACTCCCTGCTGAGCCGTCTGCGTTGCCGCTTTGCCGTCTCAGTGGTGGCGCATTATAGGGAGTTATTCGGAGCTGACAAGGGTTTATTGCAAAAAAATGATCGTTCGGCCTAAATTTAGCCACAACGCTCTATTTCACAACGATTTGCCTGGTAACTGCACAAAATCCTGGGCAAAAACCGCCACTTTATTCCAATCGGTGTATTCCACTTCTTTAGAGGTATCCGTCTCACCGCCCGTCATACGCATAATCAGTTGAATCATGACACGATCAAACCAGCGATAACGGGGGTAGCGCAACGCGCCAGCAAATACTGCACAGCAATCTGGCTGCCAGGGGGATTGTTCGAGAAACTTGTGCGTGTACGCATTAGTCGCTGGCGTGCATTTATCCGCTTTTCGCGCGGTAAGGTTGACGCTGAAAAAGCCACTGACGCGCTGGTGCAGCTCAGCCTTGTGCTGAGTGACAAACTTCATCAATGCCGGATGGAAATGCCCGTAACGGATCGATGCACCAATCAGCACGCGATCATACTGCGCCCACTCAACTTTTTGCGCTTCCAGCAAATCAATCACATCGCACAGCTGTTGCGGCGCTAATGTCTGCGCAATACGCGCCGCGATCTCGCGGGTTTGCCCATCGCGGCTGGAATATAGAATTAAAGCTTTCATTAGATAATCCTGTTTCTCTTATTCACGCCAGAAAGTCGGGGTGAACAGGACCAGCAGTGTGAACACCTCAAGACGCCCAAACAACATGGTCAAAATCAAAATCCACTTAGCCACATCATTCATAGAAGTGAAGTTGTCTGCCACAACGCCCAGGCCTGGCCCAAGGTTGTTCAGCGTGGCGGCCACAGCAGCAAAAGCGGAGAAGTCATCGACGCCCGTGGCGATGATGGCCAGCATGCTGAGTAAGAACACCAGTGCATAAGCGGAGAAAAATCCCCACACGGCTTCAAGGATGCGTTCCGGCAGCGCGCGATTACCCAACTTAATGGTATAGACCGCGTTCGGATGCACCAACCGCTTCAACTCACGCGAGCCCTGCTTGAACAGCAGTAAAATACGAATGACCTTTAATCCACCACCCGTCGATCCCGCCATACCGCCGATAAAAGCAGAGCAGAGCAACAGCACCGGTAGGAACAATGGCCAGCGCGCAATGCTATCGGTGGTAAATCCTGCCGTTGTCGCCATCGATACCACCTGGAAAAAGGCCTGGTTCAGTGTTTGCCAACCGCTGGCATAGACGTTGTGGAACCACAGCACTACCGTACAGATCAGCACTAACGTCAGCTGTACGCCAATAAACATGCGGAATTCGGGATCGCGCCAGTAAACTTTGAGGCTACGGCCGCTCAATAAAGAGAAGTGCAGACCATAGTTACAGCCGGAGATCAGCAGGAACACCGCCACAATGGTATTGATAGTAGGACTGTTGAAGTAGCCGATACTCGCATCATGCGTAGAGAAACCACCAATCGCGATGGTGGAGAAGCTGTGACCTATCGCATCAAACATTGGCATGCCTGCCAGCCACAACGCCACCGCACACGCTACGGTAAGCAATACATAGATGAGCCACAACGTTTTAGCCGTTTCGGCAATACGCGGGCGCATTTTGTTATCTTTCAGCGGCCCCGGCATTTCAGCGCGATACAGCTGCATGCCGCCAACGCCCAGAATCGGCAAGATGGCTACGGCCAGTACGATGATCCCCATACCGCCCAGCCACTGCAGCATTTGACGATAAAACAGAATCGCTTTAGGTAAGGTATCGAGGCCGACTAACGTGGTCGCGCCGGTAGTGGTCAGCCCGGAGAAGGATTCAAAGAAAGCATCAGTGACCGAAAGGTGCGGCTGTTCGGCAAAAATGAAGGGCATCGCACCGACACTGCCTAACACGGTCCAAAAAAGCACGACAATCAGAAACCCTTCGCGCGGTTTAAGCTCAGTTTTCTTTTTGCGATTCGGCCACCACAGCAGCGAGCCAATCACAATCGCCATCATAAATGTCTGGCTAAACGCACGTCCGGCGCCATCGCGATAAATCAAGGCCACCAGCCCCGGCAAGATCATAGTTACCGAGAATAAAATCACCAACAGGCCCACGATGCGGGTAATGGCGCGAAAATGCATTCAGCCGTTCCTTTAAACAGATGCTTTTAGTTGTCCAGCGGGATGAGCGTCAGCGCGCCCCGGCTGTAATCAGAAAGGTTTTGCCGAAAGCCATCGATCTGCGGATGCGGCAACGCCAAACGTAGCGCAATACGATCCTGATAATGGCTCTCTTCGATGATGCCGTCAAAACGTTGCAACAGACGTTCAATATCACTTAACTGGGCATAGTCACATTGCAGGGTAAAAGATTGCATCGGCACTTTACGCGCACGCGCCAGGTGCTTCAGCCCCTGCTGCACGCCACCGCCATACGCTTTAACTAATCCACCCGTACCCAACATAATGCCGCCATAATAGCGCACGACCACTGCCGTAATCTCGCCCACGCCGCTCCCCATCAGCTGTGCCAGCATAGGCTTGCCTGCGGTGCCGGAAGGCTCACCGTCATCGGAGAACCCCAACTGCTGCGAATCATCCGGCGCACCCGCAACCCACGCCCAGCAGTGATGGCGTGCCGCAGGATGTTCTTGCTTGACCTGCTGGACGAAAGCGCGTGCCGCCTCAACGCCATCGGTATGCGCCAGATAGGTGATAAAACGGCTTTTCTTAATGGTTTCCTCGCTGAGGCTCACAGCTTCAGCGGGAATATCGTACGCCTCCATCAGGCCAGATGCAGATCGCGCGTCATGTTTTCAACGCGATTAGCGTGGATCACCACATTATCTTCGATACGAATACCACCGTACGGTTTCAATGCGTCGATCGCCTGCCAGTCAAAGTACTGGCTGTACTTACCACCACGGAGTTTCGCCAGCAGTGAATCGATAATGTAGAAACCGGGCTCGATGGTCAGCACCATGCCCGGTTCCAGCACACGGGTACAGCGCAGGTAAGGATATTGCGACGGTGCAGCCATATGCGTGCCGTTGTCATCTTGCATAAAGCCGGCAACGTCGTGCACCTGCAAGCCTAGCGGATGCCCCAAACCGTGTGGCATAAACGGACCGGTCAGGTCTTCCGCCACCAGCACCTCTTCGGTTAAACCTTTCACCAGGTCGAACTTCAGCAATAGGCGGGCGATACGCTGATGCATTTGCAGATGATAATCGGTGTAGCGCACGCCCGCTTTCAACGTCGCAATCAGCGCCAGCTCTTCTTTATTCATCGCCTCCACCATTTCGGCATAGCGCGATTTGCTTTGTGCTGCATAGCTGCGCGTGAGGTCGGCGGCATAACCAAGATATTCGGCACCGGCATCAATCAGGAAGCTATGACGTTTCACCGGTGGCTGATGGTCGAGTTTGGTGTAGTGCAGCACCGCAGCATGTTCGTTGAGCGCGATAATATTGCCGTATGGCACGTCGGTATCACGATGGCCGGTCGCAGTCAGATATGCCTGGTTTATGTCGAACTCGCTCATCCCCGAGAAGAAGGCTTCTTTCGCCGCACGATGCCCAGCCACGGCAAGCTTCTGCGCCTCACGCATACAGGCCAGTTCGTAGTCAGTTTTAATGCTGCGATGATAATGAAGGAAGTCGATCACGCCTTTTGGATTCACGCGATCGCTCTGAATGCCGAGTTGCGTGGCACGAGATGGCACAGGTCCGATATAAGCCACATTGTCGCGCTGAGCCGGCAACTGTTGCCCAATCTCATCGGCATTTTTCAGGCCAACAACGTCTACATCCTGGGTCCAGAAGCTGTTTGGCAATGGCTCGACGTTATGCCAGTAATCCACCGGCGAGTAGAACCACAGTTTTGGCTTGTTAACACCATCGATCCATAACCAGCAGTTGGGCACCTGCGTCACCGGCACCCAGGCTTTAAATTGCGGATTCACCTTAAACGGATAGTCGTGATCGTCGAGGAAAACGGTTAACAGCTCGCCAGAGTGAATCAACATCGCATCAAGCTTAAAGCGTGCCAGCACCTGTTGCGCTCGCTGTTGTAGCGTATTGATATGCGCGTGATACAGGGTTTTCAGTGAATCCATGGACTTGTCTCCAATATCGCGAAATTGGCCGCAGTGTAGCACAGCCACGCCAGCGTTGCCGTGCTGCACACGCTGTGATCGGCGTACCAAATAATCAAAGACTCGTTTGCAAAAAATTAACATGCCGCCCACACTCCCATTCATCTGGTATGACCAGATCACCTTTCGCGGTTTCAGGAGACGGACATGCTCTACCAAGGCGATACCCTTTCAGTTCACTGGCTTGATGATGGCATTGCAGAACTGGTTTTTGATGCCCCCGGTTCAGTGAACAAACTCGACACTAAAACCGTCGCTTCATTGGGCGACGCACTCAGCGTGCTGGAACAGCAGCCCGATCTGCGTGGCCTGCTACTCACATCGGCCAAACCAGCATTCATTGTCGGTGCCGATATCACCGAATTCCTGTCGCTGTTTGATGCGCCTGAAGAGAAGCTGAGCCAATGGCTGGCATTTGCGAACAGCATCTTTAACCGTCTGGAAGATTTGCCGGTGCCGACCGTTGCAGCTATTGACGGCTACGCGCTGGGTGGCGGCTGCGAATGCGTGCTGGCGACCGACTTCCGCGTCGCGACGCCCAGCGCCCGCATCGGCTTGCCGGAAACCAAACTCGGCATCATGCCAGGCTTTGGAGGCAGCGTGCGCTTGCCACGTTTGCTCGGCGCTGATAGCGCACTGGAAATCATCGCCGCAGGAAAAGACGTTGATGGCACCAGCGCTCTGCAACTCGGCCTGGTCGATGCGGTAGTGAACAGCGAAAAACTACGCGCTGCGGCACTCACTATGTTGCAGGATGCGGTTGCGCAAGGCAGCTGGCAGGCGCGTCGGGCACCTAAGCTGGCCCCACTGAAATTAAGCCCGATTGAAGCGGCGATGAGCTTCACCATTGCCAAAAGCATGGTGATGCAAACAGCAGGCAAGCACTATCCCGCGCCTATTACCGCGGTGAAAACCATTGAAGCGGCAGCCGGTTTAAGTCGTGACGATGCATTAAAACTGGAAACCGCTGCATTCGTGCCGCTGGCACAAAGCGATGTGGCGCGCGCGCTGGTCGGTATCTTCCTGAACGATCAATATGTCAAAGGCCTGGCGAAAAAGCACAGCAACGCAGCCGGTGCACCGCAGCAGGCCGCCGTGTTGGGCGCAGGCATTATGGGGGGTGGGATTGCTTATCAGTCGGCATGGAAAGGCGTGCCGGTGAAAATGAAAGATATTAATCCGCAGGCGCTGACGCTGGGGATGACGGAAGCCAGTAACCTTCTTAACAAGCAACTGGAACGCGGCAAGATCAACGGCGCCAAACTGGCGAGCGTCCTCACGACGATTCAGCCCACGCTGGATTACGCCGGTTTCGAACGTGCCGATGTGGTGGTCGAGGCCGTGGTCGAGAATCCGCAAATCAAGGCCAAAGTGTTGGCAGAAACCGAGCAACACCTGCGCGAGGATGCCGTACTCGCCTCCAACACGTCGACCATTCCGATTAGCCTGCTAGCGCAATCGCTGCAGCGTCCAGAAAACTTCTGCGGCATGCACTTCTTTAATCCCGTGCCGCGCATGCCGCTGGTTGAGGTGATTCGTGGCGAGCAGACCTCAGAAGCCACCATCAGTAAAGTGGTGGCCTGGGCCAGCAAGATGGGCAAAACACCGATCGTAGTGAATGACTGCCCCGGCTTCTTTGTAAACCGCGTGCTGTTCCCCTATTTCGCTGCTTTCAGTTTGCTGCTGCGTGATGGCGCAGACTTCCGTCAGATTGATAAGGTGATGGAAAAACAGTTCGGCTGGCCAATGGGCCCGGCCTGGTTGTTGGATGTGGTCGGCATTGATACCGCTCATCACGCGCAACAGGTGATGGCACAAGGCTTTCCTTCCCGCATGCAAAAAGATTACCGCGACGCGATTGATGTCCTGTTTGAAGCCAAACGTTACGGTCAGAAAAACGGCCTGGGCTTTTATCAGTGGGAGCATGATAAAAAAGGCAAAGCACAAAAGAGAACCGATCCGGCTGTTGATGCACTGCTGGAACCGATTTGCGAGCCGAAACGCGTGTTCAGCGATGAAGACATTGCCAACCGCATGATGTTGCCAATGCTCAACGAAGTGGTGCGTTGCCTGGAAGAGAAAATTATCGCCTCTCCGGCTGAAGCCGATATGGCGCTGGTGTACGGATTAGGTTTCCCTCCATTCCGAGGGGGCGCCTTCCGCTATATGGATACGCTCGGCCTTAGCAATCTGGTTGATCAAGCCAAACGCTACACCCCACTCGGCCCGCTGTATGCGGTACCTGAACTGTTAGTGCACAAAGCGCATCAGCACCAAAGCTGGTATCCCGCAGCCCAACCGATTGACGAAGCAACACTGCAAAGTGCCTGAGGTAAAGAATATGGAAAAGGTAGTCATAGTTGATGCGGTACGTACACCGATGGGCCGTTCAAAAGGCGGCGCGTTTCGTCAGGTACGCGCGGAAGATCTCTCGGCGCATCTGATGCGCGAACTGCTGAGCCGCAACCCCGGCGTTGATCCGGCCTCTCTGGATGACATCATTTGGGGATGCGTGCAGCAGACGCTGGAACAGGGCTTCAACATTGCGCGTAACGCGGCACTGCTGGCAGAAATTCCGCATCGCGTACCTGCCAGCACGGTGAATCGCTTGTGCGGTTCGTCAATGCAGGCGCTGCACGATGCGGCGCGCGCGATTATGGTGGGCGATGCGCACAGCTGTTTGATTGGCGGCGTTGAACATATGGGGCATGTGCCAATGAGCCACGGCGTTGATTTCCATCCGGGCTTGGGCCGAACAGTAGCGAAAGCCGCTGGCATGATGGGGTTGACCGCAGAAATGCTGGCGCGCATGCATCACATCACCCGTGAGCAACAGGATGCCTTTGCGCTGCGTTCACATCAACGCGCCTGGGCCGCGACCCAACGAGGCGATTTCAAACGTGAGATCGTGCCGACCTATGGCCACGATGCCGACGGTGTGTTGAAACGCTATGAAACGGATGAAGTCATCCGTGAGGATACCACGCTGGAAGGATTGGCTGCGCTGCGTCCCGCGTTTGACCCGGTTAACGGTACCGTCACCGCAGGCACCTCTTCAGCACTCTCGGATGGCGCCGCCGCCATGTTAATCATGAGTGAAAGCCGCGCCCGCGAACTCGGACTGACCCCGCGTGCGCGCATTCGCAGTATGGCAGTTGTTGGCTGTGATCCCTCCATCATGGGTTACGGTCCGGTGCCGGCCAGCAAGCTGGCACTGAAACGCGCCGGATTAAGCGTGCAGGATATCGATTTGTTCGAGCTTAACGAAGCCTTTGCTGCACAGACACTGCCGTGCATTAAGGATTTAGGATTGCTGGATCAGCTCAATGAGAAAGTGAATTTGAATGGCGGTGCGATTGCGCTGGGGCACCCACTCGGATGCTCGGGGGCGCGTATCAGCACGACGCTGCTCAATCTGATGGAACGTCGTGATGCGCAATTTGGTCTGGCGACCATGTGTATTGGCTTAGGCCAGGGCATCGCAACGGTATTCGAACGCGTTTAATACGTTGATGCACGTGTTCCCGCCCTTTCGGGCGGGCTTTTTTACTCAGATAAAGGCAAACGCATCGCCAAACATCTGCGCTTCAACCGCACCACGTTCCGCGCAGAAACGCTCGCGCGCTATCTTCGCCATCTCGAAACGACCCGCAATATAGATATCGTGCTCGCTGAGCGTCGCGTAATCCTGCATCACCGCTGTGAGTACGGTACCACTGCGCCCTTCCCAACCCTCTGCTGGCTGCTCCACCACCGGAATCACCTTGAGATGAGGATGCTTGACCGCCAACGCGTTCAACTCATCCAGATCGTACAAATGCATCAATTCCCGGCCGCCCCAGTAGATGGCGATATCGCGGTCTGGCTGCTGCGCCAGCGCCGTCAGCAGAATCGAACGTGCATAGGAGAAACCGGTGCCGCCCGCGATCAGAATAATGGGGCGATCGCTATCTTCACGCAGCCAGGCGTCGCCATGCGGCATATCCACCGTGATTTGACGATCGTTTTTGATGCGATCCATCACCGCCATCGCGTAGAGATTGAGGTCAGATGCGCCAATGTGCAGCTCAATGATGTCTTTTTCCATCGGGGTTGAAGCCAGTGAGAAGGGGCGCTTATCACGCTCATCCATCACCACCATCAGGTATTGCCCCGCACGGAAAGTAAAATCCGCCGCCGGAATTAAACGGACGCGGTAAACGGTATCCGTAATCGCTTCGACCGAAGTCACCTTGCAGTTTAACGTCGTCATACGTGCCCTTTTTTATGGTTTTCTGCCGCCTTTAGCGCTGCGGCGGCTCGGCAAAGATAGCTAACTCATCCCAAATTGCGTCAATACGCGCGGTCACCGCCGGATCTTTTACAATCGGTGTACCCCATTCGCGAGTGGTTTCGCCCGGCCACTTATTGGTGGCATCAAGTCCCATCTTCGAGCCCAGGCCGGAAACCGGAGAGGCGAAGTCGAGATAGTCAATTGGCGTATTCTCCACCATCACGGTATCGCGCGCCGGATCCATACGCGTAGTGATCGCCCAAATCACATCGTTCCAGTCACGTGCGTTGACGTCGTCATCGCATACGATCACAAACTTGGTATACATAAACTGGCGCAGGAAAGACCAGACACCAAACATTACGCGCTTGGCATGCCCGGCATATTGCTTCTTGATCGTCACCACCGCGAGGCGATAAGAACAGCCTTCCGGCGGCAAGTAGAAATCGACAATTTCCGGGAACTGCTTGATCAGAATCGGCACCAGCACTTCATTCAGCGCCACACCCAATACCGCAGGTTCATCCGGCGGACGACCGGTATACGTTGAATGATAAATCGGGTTGCGACGTTGCGTTACGTGCGTCACGGTAAATACCGGGAAGCTGTCTACTTCATTGTAGTAGCCTGTGTGGTCGCCGTAAGGGCCTTCTGGCGCCATGTCACCCGGTTCGATGTAACCTTCTAAAACGATCTCTGCGCTGGCTGGCACTTCAAGATCGTTAGACAGGCACTTCACCACCTCGGTTTTATTACCGCGCAACAAACCGGCAAAGGCATATTCCGACAACGTATCGGGCACCGGCGTCACTGCGCCCAGAATCGTGGCGGGATCGGCGCCCAGCGCCACGGACACCGGGAAGCGTTCGCCCGGATGGGCTTTGCACCACTCCTGGAAATCCAGCGCGCCGCCGCGATGCGACAGCCAGCGCATGATCACGCGGTTTTTGCCGATCACCTGCTGGCGATAAATACCCAGATTCTGACGTTCCTTATGCGGACCACGCGTGACGGTTAAGCCCCAGGTAATCAACGGCGCGGCATCGCCCGGCCAGCACTTCATCACCGGAATGCGCGACAGATCGACATCATCACCACTGAAAACCTCTTCCTGGCACGGTGCATTGCGCAGGCGCTTGGTCGGCATGTTCAGCACTTGTTTGAACTGCGGCATTTTATCGAACAGATCGCGGAAACCTTTTGGCGGCTCAGGTTCTTTCAGAAACGCCAGCAACTTGCCCACTTCACGCAGCGCGCTGACCTCTTCCTGCCCCATGCCCATCGCCACACGCTTAGGTGTGCCAAACAGGTTACACAATACGGGCATGTCGTACCCTTTCGGGTTCTCAAACAGCAGCGCCGGACCGCCAGCACGCAAGGTGCGATCGGCAATTTCAGTCATCTCTAACTCAGGATCGATCTCCTGAGTGATGCGCTTTAACTCGCCGCGCTGCTCCAGCAACGCGAGGAAGTCTCGTAAATCCTGATATTTCATGCGGCGTTAGCTTCCAGCCAGAGTGAATTGGCCATTATAGGTCTGATTCACGCTGGCGTGTTGTGGTTTGTGGTTCAAGCTGGCTGACAGGAGAAAGGCACCAGCGATTGAATGGCCAGCACATCGTGATGTGCGGCGATTGGCTCACCATGACGGAACACTTTAAAGTCTTCGCCGCGCGCGCTGTAGTAACGCAGGCGGTTTTCACTGACGTGCAGGAAACTGGCTTCTCGCAGGGCGATCACCGATTCATGTGGATTGACGGCGCAGAACTCCGCCAGACGCTCATCACGCGTTTCCCCCATATGCCCGCTGACGTGAGCATCCAGGTAATGTGGGTTAATCTGCACCGGGAACAGGCCTAATGCAGGCAGAACCACGCTGTTGCGCACCGGCATGTCGTTAGTGGTACGAATCGATGGCGTGGCCACATTGCAACCGGCGCTCCAGCCGACGTAAGGCACATCTCGCTCACGCACGGCACGTTGAATCGCCACGATCAGCCCGTGCTCGTGCAGCATCTGATTGAGGAACCAGGTGTTGCCCCCGCTCACCAGGATTAACTCCGCCTGGTCAATTGCGGCCACCGGGGAGTCAAACTCGTGTACGGTGCGCACCTGAATACCCAATGAGTCAGACAGGTCTTGCGCACGCTGCGCATGGTCACCGCGAATGATGGCGTAGGGTACCAGTACGGCCGAGGTGATACCGCGCTGGGCGATCATTGCGTGCAGTTGTGGGTGAGCGTAGCTCAGCAGTGGCGCGTCATCGGCCACTTTGCCATTACTTAATAAGAACAGTTCCATCAGCCAGTCCTTTTTCAAATGAGAGCGAAAGATGGGGAAGGAGTCTGATACAGATGGTCATCAGCCGTCAATTTTCTTGCAAGAAAGCGTTAATAAGCCGCACCAATCGGAAAATTCGTAGTGATTTTTATTTCACAGCCGCGTTTCCACTGGCCGATGCGCTATAACTCTGACAACAGGTTTGTTATTCTTAGCGTCCAATATTTGGGAGCAGTTATGGAATCCTGGTACTTACTCTATTGCAAACGTGGACAGCTGTTGCGCGCGAAAGAGCATCTTGAGCGGCAGGAGGTGAATTGCCTCAGCCCGATGATCGCTCTGGAAAAGATTGTGCGCGGTAAACGCACCACGGTGAGTGAGCCGCTGTTCCCCAACTATCTGTTTATCGAATTCGATCCGGAAGCGATTCACACCACCACCATTAGCAGCACGCGCGGCGTCAGCCACTTTGTGCGCTTTGGCGCGCAACCGGCAACGGTCTCCAGCGAAGTGATTGAAGCGCTGCAAACCGATGTTCCGCAAATTATGCTGGATCCAGAAACGCCACAAAGCGGTGATGAAGTGATCATCACCGAAGGGACTTTTGAGGGGCTGCGCGCTATTTTTGCCGAGCCTGATGGCGAAACCCGCTCGGTGTTACTGCTGAACCTGCTCAACAAACAAGTGATGCGCAGCGTCGACAACAAACAGTTCCGTAAGCTTTAAGCCAGTTTAAACAGCTGACGTGCGTTGTGATTGACCTGCGCACCCAGCGCTTCAGCCTCTTCCCCACGCCAGTTCGCCACCTGCTGCACAATATGCGGCAGGAAACATGGCTCGTTTCGACGCGAAGGCGGCCGTGGATGCATATCACGCGGTAGCAGATAAGGCGCATCGGTTTCCAGCAGCAGACGCTCGGCTGGTATCAGTGGCAGCATCTCACGCAATTCCAGGCCACGACGCTCATCGCACACCCAGCCGGTAATGCCCACCGATAACCCCAAGGCAAGACACGATTCCAGTTCATCACGCGTGCCGGTAAAACAGTGTGCTACCGCGCCCGTCAATTTCGGCAGCCACGGCTCCAGCACCGCAACAAAACGATCGTGCGCTTCGCGGCAGTGGAGAAACACCGGCAGTTGTAACTCCGCTGCCAGCGCCAGCTGTGCATCAAAGGCGTACTCCTGCTGGTCGTGCGCCGAGAGATTGCGGTTAAAATCGAGGCCGCATTCACCGATCGCCACCACTTGCTCACTCTCAGCCAGACGGCGCAACGTGTTCGCCGTCTCTGCCGACCATTCACTGGCGTGATGCGGATGCACGCCGGCTGTAGACCAGCAATAGCCTGGGTGCTGTGCCGCGAGCTGACGCGCCTGCTGGCTCTCCAGCGCATTGGTGCCGGTAATCAGCAGGCCGGTGACGCCTGCTTCGCGCGCGCGTTTAACCACCTGATCGCGATCTTTTGCGAATTGCGTGCTGGTCAGGTTTACACCGATATCAAACATGTCTTCTCCCAAATAAAAACCGCCCAATGTGTGGGCGGTTTAGATTCTTAACGCTCATCCCGCTCGCTCGCGGGGATGCCTTGTCAGGATTCGGTATTCTGTTCCTCATCCTCTGAATCTGACGCCTTGCGCCCTTTACCCACATAGTAACGGGAGAAGAATACGCCGACTTCAAACAGGCAGTACATCGGAATAGCGAGCAAAGTTTGCGAGAAAACATCCGGCGGTGTGAGCAACATCCCAACAACGAACGCGCCAACCAGCATGTAAGGACGTTTCTTTTTCAAATCCTCTGGCGACGTAATGCCCGTCCAGCACAGCAAGACAATCGCAATCGGCACTTCAAAGGCCACGCCAAACGCCATGAAGATAGTCATCACGAAGTCGAGGTAATTGGTGATATCGGTGGCGATGGTGACGCCCTGCGGCGCGGTTTTAGCGAAGAAGCCAAACGCCAGCGGGAACACGATGAAGTAAGCGAAAGCCACGCCAACGTAGAACAGCAGCGTACTGGAGAACAGCAGCGGCATCACTAGCTTACGCTCATGGCGATACAGCGCAGGCGCCACAAAAGCCCACACCTGATACAAGATCACCGGCACCGCAAGGAACACCGAAACAATGATGGTGAGCTTAATGGGGGTGAAGAACGGTGAAGCCACGTCGGTGGCGATCATGCTGGCACCGGCCGGCATCTGGCTAATCAGCGGCGAAGCCACTAAGTGATAGATGTCGTTGGCGAAATAAACCAGGCACAAAAAGATAGCAAACACCGCAATAATGCAGTTCAGCAGACGCTTACGCAGCTCAATCAGGTGGCTGATGAGCGGTTGGGTATCTTCAACGGCCATGTTTATCTTTCATCTTTTACGGTGGGAGTGGGCGTCGCATTCTGCGCGGTATTAACAGGTGCCGCAGCCTCTGCTGTTACCGGTTGAGGTTTCTGAGCCGGTGCGCTGGCCGGGTGCTCTGCCGTTACCGCCTGAGGTGCCGGAGCCGGTGCGCTGGCCTGGTGCTCTGCCGTTGCCGTCTGAGGTGCCTGAGCCGGTGCGCTGGCCGGGTGCTCTGCCGTTACCGCCTGAGGTGCCTGAGCCGGTGCGCTGGCCTGGTGCTCTGCGGCCGCTGGGGTAACCGGCGGCTGGCTCGCCGTGACAGATTGTGCGGATACAGAAGACGGTTGATGAATGGTATTCGCTTCATCTTCCGCTTTCTCGATATCGATGCTCTGCTGCACAGAACGCTTCATCGAGTCGGCGGTTTTACGCAGTTCTTCCATCGACTCTTTCAGTTCCGGCGAAAGCGAGCCACGACCCGCCTCTTCGACCTTTTTCAGGCTGTCCTGCAATTCCTGCAGTTTCAGCTCCTGCGCCAGTTCGTTTTGCACGTTAGCAGCCAGGGAGCGAATCGCCCGAATCCAGCCCACGACGGTTTTCACCGCAACCGGTAATCGTTGCGGGCCAAGAACGATCAGCCCGATAACGAACACCAATACCAGTTCACTAAAACCAATATCGAACACAGTTAACCCTTACTTGTCCCGGGCGTCGTCTTTGCTCGCCGAGGTTTGCTGTTTGTCTGCCAGAGTCTTGGCGTTAAAGTCAGCGTCCTGCTCTTTCGGCTGATCCTTTTTATCGTCTTCATCGCCCATGGCTTTTTTGAAACCACGAATGGAAGAACCTAAATCCGAACCCAGGTTACGAAGTTTATTGGTACCGAACAGAAGAACAACAATGACGGCAATGATTAACAATTGCCAAATACTGATACCGCCCATGAGATATGCCTCTAATATTCTGTGAAAAACTTTGAATTGAAACGCACAGAAAGCCCGTATGAATTCGGGCTTTAGCCTGCGACATTACGCGATTTGCACCAGGCAAACAATCAGTTTGTCTTGCGCCAGCCTATCAGCCAGGTGACGATGCCAGCGGCCATTAAAAGCGCTGGGAAGAAATCCCAGTCGGGTCGACTTAACAGCACTGCGGTGCCACTTAATAACAGTGTAGCCCCTACGCCAAACAGATAACGTGCCTTGTGATGGCGCGTACGCTGTGCATTCATATCGCTGACCAGTTTATCGACGCTGTGCTGCAATAATTTATGCTGACGCATGCTGTCGTAGAACAGTTCAGGTAGCTCCGGCAGTTTTTCGGCCCAGAATGGCGCCTTCTCTTTCACCGCACGCAGAATGGCAGGAATGCCGATTTGATCTTTGATCCAATCTTCAAGGAACGGCTTTGCGGTTTTCCACAGGTCGAGCTGGGGATAGAGCTGGCGGCCAATGCCTTCAATGTACAGCAGCGTTTTCTGCAACAGCACCAGCTGCGGCTGCACTTCCATATTAAAGCGTCGCGCTGTGTTGAACAGGTTCAGCAGCACGTGGCCAAATGAAATCTCAGCCAGCGGCTTCTCGAAAATTGGCTCACACACGGTACGAATGGCGAACTCAAAATCTTCTACATTGGTATCCGGGGGAACCCAGCCTGAATCCACGTGCAGTTCCGCCACTTTGCGGTAGTCACGGTTAAAGAAGGCAATGAAGTTTTCCGCCAGATAACGCTTATCTTCTTTATTCAGCGAACCGACAATACCGCAGTCAATCGCGATGTACTGCGGATCTTCCGGATGGTCGTAGCTGACGAAGATATTGCCGGGATGCATGTCCGCATGGAAGAAGCTATCGCGGAACACCTGAGTGAAGAACACCTGCACGCCGCGTTCTGCCAGCAGCTTCATGTTGACGCCATGTTTCTCCAGCGTCGCCACATCGGAAATCGGAATGCCGTAAATGCGCTCCATCACCATCATCGATTCGCTGCAGTAATCTGAAAACACTTCCGGCACATACAGCATCGGGCTCTGCTCGAAGTTGCGACGCAGCTGAATAGCGTTCGCCGACTCGCGCAGCAGATTGAGTTCATCAATCAGGGTCTTTTCGTAATCGCGCACCACTTCAACCGGGCGCAAACGACGACCATCCGGCAACAGACGAGGAACCCAATGCGCCATACGGTAAATCAGCTTCATATCCGCTTTGATCACCGGCAGGATGTCCGGGCGAATCACTTTGATCACCACGTCACGGCCGTTAGACTTCAGCGTGGCCGTATGCACCTGCGCGATAGACGCAGAAGCCAGCGGCTTAATATCAAAGTCGTTAAACCAGGTGTCGACAGGACCGCCAATGGATTGTTCAATCTGCTGCTGGGCTTTCAGACCATCAAAAGGCGCCACGCGGTCCTGCAACACCGCCAGCTCATCGGCGATGGCCGGCGGGAAGAGGTCGCGGCGCGTTGACAACATTTGGCCAAATTTAATCCAGACCGGGCCAAGCTGCTCCATCGCCAGACGAATACGCACGCCCGTCGATTCATTTTTGTGCTTGTTAGGGATCCAGAAGATGCAGCGCCGCCAGATGCGGAGCGGCAGTGTGATGCGCATGTGGGGGATCAGTTCATCAAGCCCGTAAGTCAGAAAGATCTTGATGATGAAGTATAAGCGCCGAATTTCTCCCAGCGTCATTTCGCCTCCAGCTGTGCTAAACGCGCTTCAAACGCATTAAGCGAACGTTCCATCGCTTCAACCTCTTCACAGAACCACGCCAGTTCCAGTGCGCCGGGGGCGACACGCCACTCTTCCGTCAGCACCTGACCGAGATAATCCTGCCGACGCGTCACCTGCTGCTGCACAAACTTCAGCGCCTGCTGAGCGGCCTGACTGACACCCTGCGCGGCAATGTCGCCGATCCACGGAGCCAAATACTCGGCCGGATCGAGTTCGGCGAGATCCATCAGTGCGGAGAATTGCTGCACGACCTGTAAATCGCCTTCCACATCCAGCTCGCCGCTGCGGATCAAACTGGTCAGCTGCTGGCGATCGCGCAGTTTTGGCAAAGTGCTGAGGCGTAAGCTGACACTGCAATCGCTGCTGTCTTGCCAGTCACTCAACACATCCAGCTGGGATTCGCTAAACACCAGCACCAGCGGGAAATCCAGTTCCTGCAGGCGCAGCATGAGCACTTTACCCACCAGACGCTGACGCGCGGCTTTCAGGCTGCGATCACGATACAGAACACGATTGAGGGCGGTTTCAAGGCCGCCCGTGATAAGCGGGGTAAAAGTCATGATCAATCAGAACTTAAAGCCGCGATGCAACGCCACAATACCGCCGGTCATGTTGAAATAGGTGGTATTTTCAAAACCCACATCGTTCATCATCGCCTTCAGGGTTTCCTGGTCGGGATGCATACGAATCGATTCTGCCAGATAGCGATAGCTTTCGGCATCCTGCGCCACCAGTTGCCCAATACGCGGCAAGATGTGGAAGGAATAGGTATCGTAGGCTTTGCTCAGCGGTTCCAGCAGCGGTTTAGAAAACTCCAGCACCAGCAAGCGTCCACCTGGTTTCAGCACCCGGAACATCGAAGCCAGTGCCTTCTCTTTTTCGGTGACGTTACGCAAACCGAAAGAGATGGTGATGCAATCGAAATAGTTATCCGGGAACGGCAGCGCTTCGGCGTTGGCCTGCACATAGCTAACGTTGCCTGACACGCCCATGTTGCGCAGCTTCTCGCGGCCCATCTTCAGCATCGAGCTGTTGATATCAGCCAAAACGACCTGACCCGTCTCGCCCACCAGGCGAGAGAATTTTGCTGTCAAATCACCGGTACCGCCGGCCAGATCCAGCACACGCTGACCACGACGCACGCCGCTGCTGTCGATGGTAAAACGCTTCCAGACACGATGGATGCCAAACGACATCAAATCGTTCATCAGGTCATATTTTGCCGCTACGGAATGAAACACGTCCGCGACTTTATCGGCCTTTTCGCTTTTCGCGACGGTCTGAAAGCCAAAATGGGTAGTTTCCTGCTGTGATTCATCTGCCATCGGGTTTACCTGTTCCACAAACAATTCTTGCCGAAGTGTATCAGAGTCGCGCTACGCGAGCACGCGACCACCGTGCTATTCGTTGATGCGGCGCAGAGAAGCGGCGGAAGAATCTGCCACATTTTCATTGGGCTCGGGATCGTCCGCCCAATCTTCGCCCGCCTCTTCCGGTTGCGCTTGCTCGACCAATTGGGGATTGATCGGCCGTTTAATCTCCACACCTAACGCGCGGAAGGATTCGCTTTGCGCAATCAAATTGCCGCGCCCTTCTGACAGTTTTTTCATCGCCTGGTGATAACTCTGCTGCGCTTTATCGAGGCTGTGACCGATACCGCTCATATCATCCACAAACAGCCGCATTTTATCGTACAACCGCGTAGCTCGGTCGGCGATGCGTTGTGCATTGCGACTCTGGTGCTCATAACGCCACAAGTTGTTGATGGTGCGCAGTGCCACCAGTAATGTCGTCGGGCTGACCAGCATGATGTTTTGCTGCAGCGCTTCGCTGATCAGCTCTGGCTGCCGATCAATCGCCAACAAGAACGCGGGCTCGACCGGAATAAACATCAACACATAATCCAGAGAGCGTAAACCGGGCAATTGTTGATAATCTTTTCGTCCCAGCAGCCGAATATGGCCGCGCATGGCGTTGACATGCTCCTGAATCGCCTGCTCTCGCGTGGCTTCATCTTCTGCGTTGAAATAGCGTTCGTAAGCCACCAGCGTCATTTTGGCGTCAATCACCACATCCTTGCCCTGCGGCAACCGCACGATCACATCCGGTTGCATCCTGCCCTGCTGCTCCAACTGCACGCTGACCTGCGTCTGGTATTCGTAGCCTTCACGCAGACCGGAAGCTTCCAGCACCCGTGCCAGCACCACTTCGCCCCAGTTGCCCTGGATTTTATTGTCGCCTTTTAGCGCTTTTGTGAGGTTGACCGCTTCCTGCGCCATTTGCGCGTTAAGCTGCTGCAGTTGACGAATTTCATGGGCCAGCGTATGGCGTTCGCGTGCTTCCTGGCCAAAGCTATCCGTCACCTGACGACGAAAACCATCCAGCTGTTCACGCAGCGGACCAATCAGCCCGTTGAGGCTCTGCCGGTTTTGCTCATCCACCCGACGTCCGCTGTTTTCAAAGATGCGGTTGGCCAGATTCTCAAACTGTGCGCTGAGACGCTGTTCGCTGTTAGTGAGCAGGCGCTGCTTCTCTTCTGCGCCAAAACGCGTCTCTTCTAAACGGATGGTGACTTCACGCAGTTCAGCTTCCTGCGCACTGTTCACTTCCAGCTGATTACGCAATTCCCGGCTAAGCTGTTCGCTCTCACCACGCCAGTAATCGAGCTGTTGCAGCCGTTCCTGTGCACCGCTAAGCGTGCCATGAAGCTGCCGCAGTTCTTGCTCGCGCTGCTGAATTTGCTGCTGTAACAGTTCGAGTTGCTGCTGCTGGCGCTGTTGCGCCTCTTCCAGCAGGCGGCGTTCGGTAGTGAAGCTGGCGTACTGGTGTCCGGCACGCAACTGGGCCAAAATCCAGCCAAGGCCCAGTCCGGCCAGCGCCAGTGCGCCGCTAATGATAAGTTGCTGATCCATAATCCCCCCGCGGATCGTTTCGCTGAGGGAAAAGGTAAGTCGCTACTGTATGAATGTCCAGACTGTTGTGTAGCTGGCGTAGGATTTACAGCGCTTTCACCGTCAAATCACCCGCTTTCCACGCATCAATCAGGAAAAACGGCATCGGCAACAGCCATTCACTGCCCTTCACTTTGGCGGGATAGCACCAGCTTTGTCCATTGTGAGTGAGTTCAACCTGCTGCCAGCCGTTATCAACATTCTCCACCTTGCCCGCCATGCTGGAATACCCGGCGTTGCTGCCGACGTGAAAACGCTCGGTTTGCCAGCGAATTGGCGGGTGTGCGGGCCACGCCTGGGCATGATGGAATCGGAAGATATCGTCATGATTCAGCAGGCTTTCGCGCACCGTCGGCCACAACGCCACTTTGAGGAAGTACTGATCGGTGAAGCGTTCACTGCCGCTGTACTGGCCGATAAAGTCGCGTATCTGCTGCTCAACGTTGTGGAACACGCCATGGCAGCCGCCCCACATGCCCGCCAGCAGCAGTTCGGTATGTGTAAAGTAATCACGCATATGATGGAACCAGCATGGCGATTGCAGCCAGGCTTCTACCGCCGCCACTTCACGCTCCGACAGCAGGGAGTCCGCATCTCGCACGATATAACGTTTTACGCGGGGATCATCCATCACCAGAAAGCGCCACAGCGTCGGGAATAGGGTCTTCTCATGTGACATATCCACTAACTGGACATTCGGCTGCTTTAGACGCTGCCAGACATGTTGCGGTACGCTGTCGTCAAGATAGATGCGACACATCCAACCGGGATAGAACTCGCGCGCAACGTCGATATTTTTGATCAGCGTTTCACAGTAGCGCGGTTGGCCGCCATACAGACTGAATGAGATGATATTTTCAGTTGGATTCGTGGGATTGAAAGACGGCGGCGCTTCTGCGGGATACGACACTGTGTGGCCCTGACGAAAGATCGCGTCAGACTTCTCCAGCGACTCGCGGCCGTAACGTGCCACTTCATCGTGCTTTTCCAGCCAGCCACACACTTCGGTTAAGCCATCGAGCCAGGTATCAGAGGCCTGCGCACGCTGTGCGGCTGGGGCCTGATAAATTTTTTGGTAGGTTTTGTAGGATTTTTTGTACTCGCCCACGCGCATCAGCGTTAGCGCATAGTCGCTGAGCACTTGCATATTTTGCGGCATGACGCGCAAAACTTCTTCACAGCACTGACGTGCCACGGGGAAGTCAGAGGCCGCCATTGCCTGGCGAAAACGTGCTGCCACGCTCTCAATACGAGACTGCGCAGCAGCGGGAGTAGGATTAAAGGCAGGACGCGGAGCAGAAACCGTTTTGCGCATAGTTGTTTTCTCAGTATCAGCTGAAAAACGTGCGCAATGTGATGGCAGCAGGGAATTCCTTATCCGTAATACCTGCTGCCTTGCGCACTAAATTAAGCGACGCGCGGCTTCTACAACAATTTTCACCGCATCGCTTTCGGTCTGTTTCATGGTCGCGGCATCCGGGATCTCTTTCTGCGTACGGTTAACGATGACACCCGCCACCATGCCCGCTCGCAGCCCCTGACTGGCGCACATGGTTAACAGTGTAGCGGATTCCATCTCATAGTTAAGAACCCCCATTTGCTGCCACTCTTGCATTGAGCCCTGGAAGCGATTCACCACACGTCCTGAGAACGTGTCGTAACGTTCCTGCCCCGGGTAGAAGGTGTCAGAAGAAGCGGTAATACCGATGTGCGTTTTGGCACCGCAGGCTTCTGCTGCGGCCACCAGCGCGGTGGTGCAGGTGAAATCGGCCACTGCCGGGAACTCCATCGGCGCAAAGTGCAGGCTGGCACCGTCAAGACGCACCGAAGCAGTGGTCACCAGCACGTCGCCGACATTGATATTCGGCTGGATCGCCCCGGTCGTGCCCACACGCAGGAAAGTGCGCACGCCGAGCTGCGCCAGTTCTTCCACCGCAATAGAGGTCGATGGACCGCCGATACCGGTAGAACATACCACCACCGGCTTGCCATCCACTTCCGCCAGGTAAGTGGTGAATTCACGGTGCGAAGCCAGATGCTGTGGATTATCCATCAGCGCAGCGATTTTTTTCACACGCTCCGGATCGCCGGGAACGATAGCCAGTGTTGCTCCTTTCAGATCGGCTTTAGTGATACCAAGGTGGAAAACGTCAGACTGGGCCATAACAGACTCCTGATAGATAAGGGATATGCGTGTCACTCTACGCCAGAGCGCCATATAAATATGTGATTTATTTCACCATCGACAATGAAACTTACATTATCAGGAAATTATTATGTGATTTTCATCACACATTGCAGCTCGGCAATTCCGAATTGCTACAAGCGGTACTGCGTAAGTTCGGGTGGCGGTGTTAATAGAGAAGAAGAACATAAGTACACATCCCTCTGAACCCTACGTCAGCCTTGCTCCTGGGCCAGGCTATAGTTACGTGATTGCGCACTTGCTAGCACGGAGAGAACAATGAAAACCGAAGACAATATGGCACAAAAATCAGCAGCCGGCGGCTTTGCCCCAGCCGTTCAGCCCATCGCCAGCAGCACCATTACCACCGTCAGTGACGCTATTCACACCGGTGAAACGTCTGTTCCCAGCCAGGGAGAGAACCTGCCAGCTTATTATGCCCGCCCCAAATCCTATGAAGGCAAGCTGCCGGTGATTCTGGTGGTGCAGGAGATTTTTGGCGTTCACGAGCATATTAAAGATATCTGCCGTCGTCTGGCGCTGGAAGGTTATCTGGCGGTTGCACCTGAACTCTATTTCCGTGAAGGCGATCCTGGTGACTACAGTGATATCCCGACATTGTTCAAAGAACTGGTCAGCAAGGTGCCCGATTCTCAGGTGCTGTCCGATCTCGATCACGTTGCCAACTGGGCCGCACGCCACGATGGCGATATTCGTCGCATGGCAATCACGGGCTTCTGCTGGGGCGGACGCATCAGTTGGTTGTTCGCCGCGCACAATCCGCAGGTGCGGGCGGCGGCGGCCTGGTATGGTCGGTTAGAGGGTGAGAAAACCCTCAAACAACAAAAACATCCTATCGATGTGGCTGTCGATCTTAACGCTCCGGTGCTGGGACTGTACGGCGGTCAGGATGAGAGCATCCCGTTAGAGAGCATTGATAAGATGCGTCAGGCGCTGCACGCCGCCAATGCCAAAGCGGAGATCGTGGTGTATCCGGAAGCGGGACACGCGTTTAATGCCGATTATCGCCCAAGCTACCATGCTGACTCAGCCGCTGATGGCTGGGCACGGATGCTGGCCTGGTTTAAGCAGTATGGCGTTGCACCCAACGCGTAATAACAAGGGGCGCTGCACGGCGCCCCTGTTTATCGCGATTACGCCGATTCTGCGCGCAGCTTTTTCGCGGCGGTCACCATGTTCGCCAGCGCCTGCCGGGTTTCACTCCAGCCACGGGTTTTCAGACCGCAGTCCGGGTTGACCCACAAACGTGCGGGCGGAATGCTTTGCGCCGCTTTGTGCAGCAGATCTTCAATCCATTCTACGCTGGGTACGTTCGGGGAATGAATGTCATACACACCTGGCCCAATTTCGTTCGGGTATTCGAACGCTTTAAACGCATCCAGCAATTCCATATCCGAGCGTGAGGTTTCGATGGTAATCACGTCCGCGTCCAGTGCTGCTATCGAATCCATGATGTCATTGAACTCGCAATAACACATGTGCGTGTGGATCTGCGTTTCATCCTGCGCCACAGCCGCGTTGAGGCGGAAGGCATCAACTGCCCAGGTCAGGTACGCCGCCCAATCCGACTGGTGCAATGGTAAGCCTTCGCGCAGAGCGGGTTCATCAATCTGAATGATCCCGATCCCGGCTTTTTCCAGGTCTTCCACTTCATCACGCAGCGCCAGTGCAATCTGTTTAGCAAGGGTTTCCCGCGTCACGTCTTCACGCGGGAATGACCAGCACAGAATCGTGACCGGGCCGGTGAGCATACCTTTCACTGGCTTTTCAGTCAGCGATTGCGCGTACTTCGCCCACTCAACGGTAATCGGCTGCGGGCGACTGACATCACCGATAATCACCGGCGGCTTCACACAGCGAGAGCCATAGCTTTGCACCCAGCCATTTTGCGTAAACACGAAGCCATCGAGGTTTTCGCCGAAGTATTCCACCATGTCATTACGCTCAGCTTCGCCGTGCACCAGCACATCCAGCCCGAGCCGTTCCTGCTCGGCAATCGCCTGCTTGATATGCTCCGCGATGCCGGTGCGATAGTGGCCTCCATCGATATTGCCTTTTTTGAAGTCGAGTCGCAGGCCGCGAATTTCGGTGGTTTGCGGGAAGGATCCAATAGTGGTGGTCGGCCAGGCAGGCAGATTAAAGCGATGGCGCTGCGCTTTGGCGCGTTCGTCATAGTGGCTGGCGCGCTCAACGTCTTTGGCCTGAATATTCGCCAGACGCGCACCCACTGCGGCATTATGCACGCGCGAAGAATGAGAACGGGCACGAATCGGCGCGCTCCACTCCGTCAGCGAGGCCGCATCGTTATTATTGAGCGCCTGGCTCAACAACCTCAGCTCAGCACACTTCTGTAAAGCAAAGGCAAACCAGCTTTTCACTTCCGCATCGAGCCGGGTTTCGACACTGAGATCGATCGGGCTGTGCAGCAGCGAGCAGGAGGAACCAATCCACAGATTTTTACGCTGCCCGACCAGCGATTTCAGGCGATCGAACCAGCGGCTGAGATCGGCACGCCAGACATTGCGGCCGTTGATCACCCCGACTGAGAGCAGCCAGTCGGCGGGGAGTTGTTGGTGAATATGCTGGATGTCATCTTTGCCATGCACCAGGTCAACGTGCAAACCTTGAACCGGCAGCGTCTTAATCACATCGAGATTTTGACCAATGCTGTCAAAGTAGGTCGTCAGTAGCAGTTTTACATGACCTTGCAGCGCATCGTAGGCAGGTTTGAACGCCTCACGCCATTCCTGTGGCAGCTCGAGCACCAGCGCGGGTTCATCTATCTGCACCCATTCAATACCGCGCTGATGCAGTTCAGCCAGCACTTGCTGATAGACCGGCAGAATCGCTTTCAGCAACGACAGGCGGTCAAACGGCTCACCTTTGACTTTGCCCAACCACAGGTAAGTGACCGGTCCCAGCAGCACCGGTTTGATCGGGTGACCCAGCGCCAATGCTTCGTCCACTTCCTCGAGCAGCTGTGTCCAGCTCAGTGAGAACTGCTGGCCTTGCGTGAATTCCGGCACCATATAGTGATAGTTGGTGTTGAACCATTTGGTCATTTCAGCGGCGGCGGCAGGCTCGCCGCTGGGTGCGCGGCCACGTCCCAGACGGAACAGCGTATCGAGATCGACCGATCCATCCTGGTTCTGATGGCGCGCCGGCACATTGCCCAGCATCAGGCTGGTGGTCAGCACATGATCGTACCAGGCGAAATCGCCCACGGGCAGCAGATCCACCCCCGCGTCTTTCTGCTGTTGCCAGTGACGAGCGCGCAGCTCGCGCCCCACGGCCAGCAGTGCTTCCTGTGAGCTGTTGCCTGCCCAGTAGCTTTCCTGTGCTTTTTTCAGTTCACGACGCAGACCGACACGAGGGAAACCGAGCGTATGGTTCAGAATGGTCATTTAGTGATCTCCAGATATGCTTAACGAGTCGAGCCCGTTTACGTTCATCCAGCGAGTGAAATTGCCGTCCGCTGAACGCCTGAACTGGACGAAAGTCATGTGGCGGTGTCGCTTGCTTGAGATGTTTAGCCGTCCAGATGTTTACACCGCCATAATCTGCGGGTACTGTATGCTCCTCAAGCGCAATTTGTTCAATCTCGATGTGAAGGACTCTCATGATCGAACTCAAACACCTGAGAACGCTGCAGGCGTTGCAGAATACCGGCTCGTTGGCCGCTGCCGCCGCTCAGCTTCATCAGACACAATCGGCGTTATCTCATCAGTTCAGCGATCTGGAACAGCGGCTGGGCTTTCGCCTGTTTGTGCGCAAGAGCCAGCCGTTGCGGTTTACGCCGCAGGGGGAAATCATGCTGCAGTTGGCCGAGCAGATTTTGCCGCAGATTCAGCAGGCGTTGCAGGCATGCCACGAGCCGCATCAGACCACGCTGCGCATTGCCATTGAGTGCCATAGCTGCATTCAGTGGCTGACGCCGGCCCTCAATAATTTCCGCCAGAGCTGGCCGCAAGTGGTGGTCGATTTTAAATCGGGTGTGACTTTTGATCCCCAGCCCGCCTTGCAGCAGGGCGAACTGGATGTGGTGTTGACCTCCGATATCCTGCCGCGCAGCGGTTTGTTCTATACGCCGATGTTTGATTTTGAGGTGCGTCTGGTGCTGGCCCCGGACCATCCGCTGGCAAAGCTGGAACATATCTCACCAGAAGATTTAGCCGATGAGGTGCTGATGATCTATCCGGTGCAGCGTCAGCGTCTCGATATCTGGCGTCATTTCCTGCAGCCTGCAGGTATCAGTCCGGCGTTGAAGAGTGTGGACAACACGTTGTTGCTGATTCAGATGGTGTCAGCACAGATGGGTATTGCGGCCCTTCCGCATTGGGTGGTGGAGAGTTTTGAAAAGCAGGGTCTGGTGGTGACCAAAACATTGGGTGAGGGTTTGTGGAGCCGTTTATATGCCGCCGTGCGCGATGGTGAGCAGCGTCAGCCGGTGTTAGAAGCCTTTGTGCGCTTCGCCCGCCAGCACGCCTGTGACCATCTGCCGTTTGTACGCGATGCCGCTCGCCCGGGTTCATTGCAGTCAATTTCTTGATCATCCCATGGGCGACCTGTGTCGCCCGTGCTGTTATCCCTGCCCGGCCTGCTCTATAATGCGCCGCCTCAATCCGCGACCAAGAGAGTTTCACCATGACGAGTAACGATGTTCTGCGCAGCGTGCGCTATATGCTTGATTTAAGCGATAGCAAAGTGGTGGAGATTTTTGCCTTAGCGGGCAGTGAAGTGCCGCTGGAGGATGTGCAGGCGTGGATGAAGAAGGATGAGGATGCGGCGTTCCGTAAGTTGCCGGACGTGCTGATGGGCTATTTCCTCAACGGTTTGATTTTCTTCCGTCGCGGTAAGAGTGAAGATGCGCCCGCACCTTCGGTTGAACGCCGTATGAATAACAATATTTTCATTAAGAAGCTACGTATCGCGTTTGCGCTGAAGACCACGGATATTCCCGTGGTGCTGGAGAAGGCAAACTTTAAGATTTCACAGGCTGAAGTCGGTGCGATTTTCCGTAATCCGGACCATAAGAACTACCGCGAGTGCGGTGACCAGATTCTGCGTAACTTTTTGAAGGGACTGACGATGATCAATCGTCCAGGGCCGGCTAAGAAGGCGTAATCGCTGCTGATTTTGTGCTCTGTCAGGGAAGGGCTGATTGCTATGTGCTAGCGCTCAGTCAGGGATAGCGTGGCAGATCGCAAAGGAATCCCACATCCCTGTGGATCGGCCTCGCCATCCATGGCTCGGACGCTTTGCTCCTCTGCCACGCTATCCCTTCCCTTAAGCTTTGAGCGTCGCTTTGATATCAGGTCAGATGCAGGCCGCTCCGATCACGAAAGAATCTTACTTCCCTGTGGATCGGCCTCGTCATCTATGGCTCGGACGCTTTGCTCCACTGCCACGCCATCCCTTCTCTTAAGCTTTTAGCGTCGCTTTGATAACAGAGCAAAGCAACGAGCTTGTTAGCCATTCAGCTCGGCCATTTAGGCATCGCTTTTAGCGACATGCCCCACTACCCAACGCTTGTGCACGTAAAGTGAAGCGAAAATGACAATCGCCCCGGCAATAAAGCTCGGCCAGTGCGGTTTCTCCTGCCAGATCGCCAGGTTCACCAGTAAGCCCGCCGGCACGTGCATGTTGTTCATGATGCCCAGCGTACCGGCATCGACCTGCGTCGCACCGTAGTTCCACATAAAATAGCCCAGCCCGGAAGCCGCCACGCCCAGCCACACCAGAATGCCCCACTGCAGTGAGGTGGTCGGCAGTTTGTTCGGGTTACCCCACAAGCTCCACGCAATGATGGCGATGATCACCGCGCCAAGATAGAACCACGAGAAGGCCGTGTGTTGCGGCATTGGGCGGGTTTCCTGCAGGCGCTTGTAGCCGACCATACCGATGGCAAAGCAGATGTTTGCCGCCTGCACCAGCAGTAAACCGAACCAGAAATGATCGCTAACTTTGTCATAGCGAATGATGGCCGCACCGGCTACCGCCAGCAGCGCGCTGAAGGCATAGCCGATTCGCAGCCGACGTCTGCTGAGCAAATCGTAAATGAGCGTGACGTAGAGCGGCGTCATCACGGTGAACAACAGGAATTCTGTCACGCTGAGGTAGGTATAAGCCTCAAAACTCAGCAGATACATGACGCCGAGCTGCAGCATTCCCACCAGCATATACAGCAGGATGGTTGAGGCGCGATAGCCCTTCCAGCGCAGGAAGGGCAAAAAAACGAGCGCAGCCAACCCAAGGCGCATCAACACAGAGAACCAGGAGTCAACCTGGCCCGCAAGGTATTCCCCTATCAAACTAAAGGAAAAAGCCCACAAAATGGTGGTAACGATCAGTAACAGCACGGTATTGATCCCAAAATGAACAGTGGCGCTAGTGTAAACAAACTGTCGTGGACGGGCTGAAATTTCTGGTTGACGAGTGGTCAAATTAAAATCAAACAAATCGCCGAATCCCCTTCTCTCATTGAGATGAGGTCCACTGCCGAAATCAGCTCGCGGATTGCGGATGCAGTGAATGTCATTCGACGCAGCAACGGATTCCCCTTCCAACCCCAAAAACCCCGACGCTTCATGCGCGAATACCAACATTTTCTGGTTTATATCGCTCTTTAATGTCATCAAACTGTAACAATTGTGTCACACATCACAGTAACGTGGCGTAACCATCACTATCCTTTGCGCGAAATGGAACTTTGGTTTTGTTGTTACGCCAGAGGGCTTTTGACCCAACCTGCTGGGAATTTATAAAAATATCGCGCCCTGGAGGGCCACATTCATGTTGAGTATCTTCAAACCGGCACCGCATCAGCCGCAAGTCGCTGACGATCGTGTCGATCCGCTTTATCGTCGGCTACGCTGGCAAATCTTCATCGGCATTTTCTTTGGCTATGCCGCCTATTACCTGGTCCGTAAAAACTTTGCGCTGGCGATGCCTTATTTAGTTGAGCAGGGCTTTTCGCGTGGCGATCTTGGCTTTGCGCTGTCCGGAATCTCCATCGCCTACGGTTTTTCCAAGTTCATCATGGGTTCCGTCTCTGACCGTTCAAATCCACGCGTCTTTTTACCTGCCGGACTGATTCTGGCCGCTGCGGTGATGCTCTTTATGGGCTTTGTGCCGTGGGCCACCTCCAGCATCATGGTGATGTTTGTGCTGCTGTTCCTGTGCGGTTGGTTCCAGGGTATGGGTTGGCCGCCATGCGGGCGCACCATGGTGCACTGGTGGTCACAGAAGGAGCGCGGCGGGATTGTCTCGGTGTGGAACTGCGCCCATAACGTGGGCGGCGGCATTCCCCCACTGCTGTTCCTGCTGGGTATGGCGTGGTTTAACGACTGGAAAGCCGCACTCTATATGCCGGCGTTTGGTGCCATCCTCATCGCCATTATTGCCTTTGCCCTGATGCGCGATACGCCGCAGTCTTGTGGCCTGCCACCGATTGAAGCTTACAAGAACGACTACCCGCCGGATTACAGCGAGAATCATGAGGAGGAGCTGACGGCAAAGCAGATTTTCATGCAGTACATCCTGCCCAATAAGCTGCTGTGGTATATCGCGCTGGCTAACGTGTTTGTCTATCTGCTGCGTTACGGCATTCTCGACTGGTCACCCACTTACCTGAAAGAGGTTAAGCACTTCACGCTGGATAAATCTTCGTGGGCTTACTTCTTCTATGAATATGCAGGCATTCCCGGCACCCTGCTGTGCGGCTGGATGTCGGACAAGGTATTCCGAGGCAATCGTGGCGCAACCGGCGTGTTCTTTATGACGCTGGTGACCATCGCGACGGTGGTGTACTGGCTTAACCCGCCAGGCAATCCAGGTATCGATATGCTGTGCATGATCGTCATTGGTTTCCTGATTTACGGCCCGGTGATGCTGATTGGTCTGCACGCGCTGGAGCTGGCGCCGAAAAAAGCGGCTGGAACCGCCGCGGGCTTTACCGGTTTGTTTGGTTATCTTGGTGGATCGGTGGCAGCCAGTGCGATTGTCGGTTACACCGTGGATTACTTCGGCTGGGACGGTGGCTTCATGGTGATGATTGCCGGATCGGTTTTAGCCGTGATTTTACTGCTGCTCACCATGATCAGCGAACATAAGCACAAGAAGCAGATGGCATAACGAGAATGGGCCGGTGATTCCGGCCCATTTTTTTAAGCAAGGAACAGCTTGCGCAGCGTATGCGGCACCGCATCTTCAGCATTGCTGCCAATCACTTCTAACGTTGGCAGCGTATCTTTCAGGCGCTGGTGCGCATTGCGCATAATGCAGCCTTTACCCGCCATGCTCAGCATTTCCACGTCATTCATGCCATCGCCAAAAGCGATGCACTCTTTCAATGAGTATCCGAGTTGTTTGGCTACGGCTTCCAGTGCATGCCCTTTCGATACGCCACCCGCCATCACTTCCAAACAGGTCGGCAGTGAGAAACTGACATTCACGCGATCGCCCCAGCGCGCTTCAATCGCCAGTTCCAATGGCGCCAGACGCTCAGGATCGTCACAGGTAAAGAACACCTTGCTGATACCGTCGGTTTCCAGCATGCCTGGCTGGTACACCTGATAGTTAAACACCGACTCGCGGAAGTAGTCCTGTTCCTCCGGGCGATGGCGGCTCATATACCACTCATCGTCGCGATACACGTGTGTCAGGATATGCTCATCGTGATACTGCAGACCGTAGAGCTCGCTGGCGATATCGGCATCGAGGTTATGGCTAAACACCAGTTCACCTGCTGCATTGTGCACACGAGCACCGTTAGAGGTGATCATGTACGCCGGAATGCCGAGGTTATCGCGCATCTGGCCCACGTCGATATAGTGACGGCCGGTGGCGAAAACGAAGTGGACATCTTGCGCCACCAGTTCCTGCAGCGTGGTGCGAGCAAAAGGTGTCAGACGGTGTTCCGGTGAGAGCAGCGTGCCATCCAGGTCGGATGCGACGATGTGGTACATGTAAACCTCTGGTATTGATGTCGAAAAATGAGTTAAACGTGGCGCTCGAAAAAATCGACCACCAGGTTAAGCGCTTCAGCGCGCATGGCGTCTGTTTCGAACAAAATCTCGTGACGCGCGCCTTGAATCACATACGGCACGATTCCTTCGCAGGGATGTCCCGCATCGGCCATCGCCGTACAAAAAATATCTTGTGCGCGGTTATCCACCACATCGTCTTCGCTGGCCTGTAACACCAGCGCCGGTGTGGTAATTTTCGCCGCCTGACTGATGATGCTGCGTCCGGCATAGACGCCTTCACGCACCCAATGATAGGTCGGCCCTCCCACACGCAACCCCGGATCGTCGGCGTAAAAACGCAGGTTGCGCCGATAGCGTTCACGACTGTGCGTCAGGCGATTAATGCCAAACGGGCTGGCCCGCCAGCGGCCGGTGCCGAGCGCATAGCGCTCGCGGATTGCCGGCAGTTTTTCCGCCCAGTCTAAAATCGGGTGCGCCATCCAGTCGGGCAACGGCAACACAATGCCAAACATCGGTGCCGAGAATACCGCCGCATGGAATGCCTGCGGCTGGCGCGCTAAAAACAGTGCCAAAATTGCACCGCCCATCGAATGGGCCAGCACGTAGCGTTGCTGATAATGGTTGCTGACTATCTCTTTCAGATACAGCGTTTCCAGATCGTCAACGTAATGGTTGAATTCCACCACATGCCCGCGATGAGAATCCGCCAGCAAGCGATCGGAACGGCCCTGCCCGCGATGGTCAATAATCACCACGTCATAGCCGCAGTGAAACAGATCGTAAGCCAGTTCCGGGTATTTGATATAGCTTTCGATGCGGCCGGGCACAATCAGGATGACACGGCGATGTTGCGGTGAGGTGAAACGAACATAGCGAATCTTCAGGTTACCGACGCCGGTAAATTCACACTCCTCACGACGTCGCCAGAAGTCGAGCAGCGGACCCGTAGCAAAGGCTGAAAAGCCTTTCTCACGCCCGAGCCAACTCTGTTTGTGATGCTGCATCCGTCCCCCTGAAAAAAAGCCTCATCGCGCGCCTGTACGCCATAGCGCACCACGATATTCTGGCGTATTGTGTCACACTTCGTTCACTTCAGGGAATGTCACACATGACCATTGAATGGTGGTTAACCTACCTGTTGACCACAACTATCCTCAGTCTTTCACCCGGTTCTGGTGCAATCAACACCATGAGCACCGGCATTAGCCATGGCTATCGCGGCGCGGCCGCTTCCATCACTGGCTTACAGCTGGGTCTGGCGATTCACATCGTGCTGGTCGGTGCCGGTTTGGGGGCGCTATTTTCACAATCGATCATGGCCTTTGAAGTGCTGAAGTGGGCAGGTGCCGCGTATTTGGTGTGGCTTGGGATTCAGCAGTGGCGTTCCGCAGGCGGTATTGATTTGGATGCCGTGGCGAAAGCGATGCCGCGTCGTCGTTTGTTCAAACGCGCTATCCTGGTAAATCTTACCAACCCGAAAAGCATCGTGTTTCTCGCCGCACTATTTCCGCAATTCATTCAGCCACACCAGCCGCAGCTCATGCAGTATCTGGTGCTCGGTGTCACCACCATCGTGGTTGATATTATTGTGATGATTGGTTACGCCACGCTGGCAACACGCATTGCGGGCTGGATTAAAGGGCCAAAACAGATGAAGCTGATGAACCGCACCTTTGGTGGCTTGTTTATGGCCGTCGGAGCCTTGCTGGCAAGTGCGCGCAGAATCGCGTAAGAGGTTTTGCAATCAGTCACACCGAGGGTAAATCGTCGGTGGTGCAGCCATTTCGGCGCCGGCAAGCCGCACAAACCCCGGAACGTACACGCGGTACGTGAGGAGCGAGCTCTGCCCGGTGCCGAAATGGCAAGGAAAATCGATTTAACGAGAAATAATCAGGTGAATGCCGAATCCGGCAAATAGCACACCCGCCATGCCATCAACCCACTTCGCCATACGCTGATACTTATCCCGCATCCACGGCAGCGCGAAGATCGCCGCCACCAGCGTAAACCAGGCAAAGGTTTCACCCACGATCAGCATGAACAGGCCCCAGCGCTCCATCGCACCCACATCATTGCCGACAAACAGTGAAAACACGCTGCCGAAGTAGATAATCGCTTTCGGGTTCGACAGATTAGTCAGAAAACCTTTCAGGAAACTCATACCTTTCTTTGGCAGTTCCACCACCGGCGCATTAACCTGTGGGGCTTTATGCTGCTGACGTGCTGAGCGCAGCAACTGCCAGCCCATCCACAGCAGGTACAAACCACCGCCCACCATGATGATTTCATGCAGCCAGGCCATTTTCTGCAGGATCAGATGCAGGCCCATCAGCGCCACGCCCGCCCAGATGACGATCCCCAGCGTAATACCCAATACGCCCATCATCGCCTCTTTGCGCGAGCGGCTGGCCGCCGTTTGCGACACAAAGAAGAAGTCCGGGCCTGGGCTCATTAGCGCAACCAGATGCACCAGCGCGACAGTGGCGAATAACATCAACATGGTTTCTTTCCTTTACTCTTCATCGACATGTTCTTTGATCATCACCAGGAACGGTTTACCAAAACGTTCCAGCTTGCGATGACCGACACCGTTCACGCTCAACATTTCTGACGCGGTAATCGGCATTTGCTCCGCCATCTCAATCAATGTGGCATCGTTAAACACCACGTATGGCGGAATGTTAGATTCGTCGGCAATCGCCTTACGCAATTTGCGCAGCTTGCCAAACAAGGTGCGATCGTAATTGCCACTGTGCACTTTTGGCGAGCTGCTGCGGCTCTTCACCGTGACGATGCGCGGTACCGCCAGCATCAATGGCACTTCGGCACGCAATACCGGACGCGCCGCTTCGGTGAGCTGTAAAGCGGAGTGCATGGCAATATTTTGCGTCACCATACCAAGATGGATCAGCTGGCGCAGCACGCTGACCCAATGCTCCTGACTCTGCTCACGGCCGATGCCGTACACCGGCAATTTATCGTGCCCGTTATCGCGAATGCGATGGTTGCTGGAACCGCGCAGCACGTCGACAATATAGCCCATGCCAAAGCGCTGGCCGGTACGATAAATGCTGGAAAGCGCCTTCTGCGCTTCCACTAAACCATCATATCGACGTGGAGGATCAAGGCAGATATCGCAGTTGCCGCACTGCTGCTGACGCCCTTCACCAAAGTAGTTGAGCAGCACTAAACGACGGCAGGTTTGCGCTTCGGCAAACGCGCCCATCGCATTGAGCTTGTGACGCTCAATATCCTGTAACGGGCCGGGCGCTTTCTCTTCCAGACATTTACGTAACCACGCCATATCCGCCGGATCGTAAAGCATCATCGCTTCGGCAGGCAGGCCATCACGCCCGGCGCGACCGGTTTCCTGATAGTAGGATTCGATATTGCGCGGAATATCAAAGTGCACCACGAAGCGCACATTAGGCTTATTGATGCCCATACCAAATGCCACGGTGGCAACCACAATTTGCAGGTCATCACGCTGGAAGGCTTCCTGCACGTGCGCGCGCTGGGCGCTGTCGATACCGGCGTGATACGCGCCGACACTCAGCCCACGGCTTTGCAGACGCGCGGCCGTGTCTTCCACTTTGGCACGGCTGTTACAGTAAATAATGCCGCTTTTACCCCGCTGCTCCTGTACATAGCGCAACAGCTGGTCGGTCGGTTTAAATTTTTCCACCAGCGTGTAGCGAATATTCGGGCGGTCAAAGCTGCTGATTTGAATCAGCGGATCGTCCATCTGCAACAGATGAGCGATGTCATTACGCGTGGTTTCGTCAGCGGTTGCCGTCAGCGCCATCACCGGCAGATCCGGGAAACGCTGACGCAGTTGACCAATCGAGCCATACTCCGGGCGGAAATCATGGCCCCATTGCGAGATACAGTGCGCCTCATCCACCGCCAGCATCACCGGATTCCACTGGTGCAGGCTGTCGAGGAAGTTATCCATCATCAGACGTTCAGGCGCGATATACAGCAGCTTCAGCTTACCGGTGCGACAATCCGCAAAGACCTGTTGCTGCTGCTCACGCGTCTGCGTCGAGTTGAGGCACGCCGCTGCCACGCCGTTGGCCAGCAATTGATCGACCTGATCCTTCATCAGTGATATCAGCGGTGAAACCACCAGCGTCAGCCCCTCGCGCACCAGCGCCGGGATTTGATAGCACAGCGATTTGCCGCCGCCGGTCGGCATCACCACCAGACAATCACGCCCTGCGAGCGCGGTTTCGATGATGGTTTGCTGACCGGGGCGAAATTGCTGGTAGCCGAAGGTATCTTGTAATACCTGCTGCGCCAGCATTTCCTGATTAAGCACTGCCGATGTTGCCACGGTAATCCTGTTTTTCTGACTGGTTAGAACAGATCGTTAAGTGTTACACCCACGCCAAAACGGGTTTGACGATGGTTATAGTCGATAAGCGATTCACCATACCCGCTGAACAGCTGGGTGTAAAAGCGCACATGCTCAGAGATAGGATAGCTCCAGGCGAAAGTCGCGCCGCCATAGCCGCTGTTCCAGTTGTAGTTGCCTTCCACGCTAAAGATACTTTCACCCATTTCATAACCGAGCTTGGCGCGATAGTAGCCCATGTACTTGGTAATGTCGGGGTTATCATCGTTATTTTCATTTTCTGGAATGCGATACCACGGTTTGATTTCCGCAAGGAAGTTACCGTTTTGCGCCATCAGGCGCGCATAGACGCGGTTCCAGCTGCGTGATGTCGGATCGCTACGTCCGTTAGACTCGTGGTTAAGGCCGGTTTCGATGTCGCGCAGAGTCCAGCCGGCAAAAGTGTAATCCGTTGCCCAGCCGAGGAAAATCTGCGGCTCATAGTTGGTTTCACGGAACGGCGATGACGCACCACGGTTGGAGAGCTGCCACCACGAGCGCTGCGTATAAGACGCGGCCAACACCGAGTTATCACCCAGAATGCCACGCCACAGTGGGAATGCCAGGCTGAGCTGGAATTTTACTTCATCGTTTTTTGCTTTGTCAGCCCAGTTGTACGAAGAGATCGCCTCTTTGTTCATGTCACTGGTGTAGGTGTAGAGCAAATAGTTGTTTTCGTAAGGATAAAGCACGAACGGGTTATCGTGTTTTTCCAACAGGTTCGCAATAATACTGCCCTTCACTGCCGGGGCGTCATGCACCTCTTTTATGGTGGCTTCATCAGCCTGTGCCAGCGCAGGTATCATCAAAGCTGCGGCCAGCAACGCGTATAGCTTACGCATAACATTCTCCAGGAACTGCGTGTTGTCATTATTAGGGCAATGTTCAAAAAGCACGCCATTCTACACGCAAAGACACAGGTTGATCAGTGCCGATTTCTGAAACTGGAAAGCCGCGCGAACGCGGCATAATATACACAACTCTTTAACATCTTAAGGCAGAAAACATGTCATCCCCGTTGCTGTCACAGCAGGAAGCTCGCCGCCTGATTGGCGAAATTTTTGTTTATCATATGCCCTTCAATCAGGCGCTGGGTTTAGAGCTGGATCGACTCGAAGCGGATTACGCCGAGTTGGGCTTTGCCAACAAAACCATGCTGGTCGGTAATGCGGCGCAGCAGATTTTGCACGGCGGCGTGATTGCCTCAGTGCTGGATGTCGCCGCCGGTCTGGTGTGCGTCAGTCATGCGCTGTCGCGTCAGGAGAGCATCAGCGAAGAGGAACTGCGTCAGCGTCTGTCGCGCATGGGCACTATCGATATGCGCGTTGACTATTTACGCCCTGGACGCGGCGATCGCTTTGTCGCCACCAGCAGCCTGCTGCGCGCCGGTAATAAAGTGGCGGTGGCGCGAGTGGAACTGCACAACCAGCAGGGCGATTATATCGCCACAGCAACCGCAACCTATTTGATTGGCTAATGACCTTTTTTTGGAAAGCATGATGGATACGCAACAAACGCGTCAGGGCATAGGTTATGCGCTCGGCGCTTACTTTATCTGGGGCATTGCGCCAGCCTACTTCAAGCTGGTGAAGGAAGTTCCACCGACAGAAATCATGACGCATCGCGTGATTTGGTCGGCACTGTTTATGCTGGTACTGATTACCCTGAGCCGTAGCTGGCAGCAGGTGCGCACGGTGCTCGCTCAGCCGAAGAAAGTGCTGTTGCTGGCCGTCACTGCCGTCACCATTGGCGGCAACTGGCTGCTGTTTATCTGGGCAGTGAATAATCAGCATATGCTGGAAGCCAGCCTCGGCTACTTTATCAACCCGCTGATCAACGTGGTGTTTGGCATGCTGTTCCTGCGCGAGCGCTTCCGCCGCCTGCAGTGGCTGGCGGTTTTACTGGCAACACTCGGCGTGCTGGTGCAGCTATGGCAATTTGGCTCGCTGCCGATTATTGGCCTTGGCCTGGCGCTGAGTTTTGCCGTCTATGGTTTGTTGAGAAAGAAAATTCAGGTGGATGCGCAGAGCGGCATGCTGATCGAGACCGCGTGGCTGTTTCCGCTGGCGGCCATCTACTTGTTTGGCTTTGCTGACAGCGCCACCAGCCACCTCAGCGCCAATCCACTTAGCCTCAACCTGAAGCTGATCGCCGCAGGCATCATCACCACGATTCCACTGATGCTGTTTGCCGCCGCCTGTGCACGCCTGCGTTTGTCGACCGTGGGCTTCTTCCAGTATCTCGGCCCCACGCTGATGTTCCTGCTCGCGGTGGTGTTCTACGGCGAAAGTCTGACGCCAGACAAGATGGTCACCTTCGGCTTTATCTGGCTGGCGCTCGCCGTGTTTATCGTTGATGCAGTCGCGTTTTCAGCTCGCACCCGCGTGCGCGTAACGTGAGATAAAGCGTGCGATAGCCGGGCCGGTCAGCAAGATGGTGAACAGGCGTAATGTCTGCAATGCCATCACAAACGCGATATCGACCCGGCTGCCCGCCGCAATAATCGCCACGGTATCCAGCCCGCCCGGGCTGGTTGCCAGATACGCCGTCATCAGATCGACGTGCAACACTTGCGTCAGCATCCAAGCCAATCCACCACACAGCAACATCAAGCCGAAAATCGACACCAGCATTTGCGGCAGGGTGCGCAGCGCCAGCAGGAAGATCGGGCGCGTAAAGCGCAAGCCCACGCTCCAGCCAATCAACGCATAGGCCAGCGCCAGCAACCACTCCGGCACCTGCAAAGTGGCGACATCGGTGCCGTGCAGCGTCGCACCAATCAGCGCGGGCAGCAGCAGCGCACCCGAAGGGATACGCAGTTTTTGTCCCAGCCAGGCGCCCGCGAACATCACCACCAATGTCAGGATGAAGCTGCTTTGTAAGGCAGGGAACCATACCAGCTCCACGGCACCACCGTTGGTGCCCAGCCCAATGCGCGCCACCACCGCGGCTGCAGTCGCCACAAACAGCACGCGCAGATACTGCATAAACGCCACTAAGCGCACGTCCGCACCGAAATCACCGGCCATCGCCACCATCGCAGAAGCGCCGCCAGGCGACGATCCCCACGCACCGGTTGGCCCTGGAAGGTTGCTAAAGCGCACCAGTAGAAAACCCGACAAACCGCTGGCAGCCAGCGTAAGCACCAATACCGCCAGCACCACCGGCCAATCCGCTAACAGCGGTGAGAGAATAGCCGGTGACAGCGTTTGCCCGATCATGCACCCCAACACCGCTTGTGCGAGCACAAACAAACGTTTGTCGATGCGGACGGTCGCGCCAGAAAGGCCCATGACGGTTCCGACGATCATCGGACCTAAAAGCAGTGCAGCAGGAAGGTGAAACAGCTGGAGAATGATCCCCAGTACTAACGAAGCAATCAGCAGAATGGTCCACTGCTGTCGCAAAGAAAGACGCGCCATAGGGTGGAAATCAGAAAGTGAGAAGTGACAACAGCCTACGCAGAAAAGTTAAACCATGCCAGTTTTGTCGCGGCGCAATTTGTTACGCATCTGTTAGCAGCATTGTCGCTTCAGATAAACGCGATAAATCGCGCCGCTACGAAATCGGTAAAACCTGTCTGGCCGTGTGATTACAACCAGTTTTTCCGTTTGAAATAGAGGTACGGCGCCAGACCGGCGAGGATCATCAGGGTAATCGCGCCAGGATAACCAAAACTCCACTTCAGCTCAGGCATAAACTCGAAGTTCATCCCGTAGCTGGATGCCACCAGCGTGGGTGGCAGGAACACCACCGACACCACCGAGAAGATCTTGATGATGCGGTTCTGCTCGATGTTGATAAAGCCCATTGCTGCCTGCATCAGGAAGTTCACCTTCTGGAACAGCGATTCGTTATGCGGCAGCAGGGATTCGATATCGCGCAGGATTTCACGCGCCTGCTCCAGCTGATTGCCTGGCAGACGGGCTTTACGCACCAGGAAGTTCAGCGCGCGTTGGGTATCCATCAGACACAAACGCACTTTCCAGCCGATATCCTCCAGCTCCGCCAGACGCGACAGCGCCTGATCGTACTCTTCGCCCTGTTGCCCTTCCATGATCACGCGGCTGAGTTTTTCCAGCGCGCTGTAGATGTTCTCGATCTCATCCGCCAGCTGTTCGATTTTCGTCTCAAACAGATCCAGCAACAGCTCGTAGGCGTTGCCATCGGTCAGCGTCTGGTTACGGGCACGCATACGATAGAGACGGAAAGCCGGCAGCTCGCGCTCGCGTAATGTATAGAGGCGATCTTCACGGATGGTGAATGCCACGGTGGAGTTGCCAGCGTGGTCTTCCGCATCTTCAAAGAAGAAGAAGGAGTGAATGTGCAGACCATCTTCATCTTCGAAGAAACGTGCGGAGGCCTCGATGTCTTCCAGCTCCGGACGCGTCGCCAGACTTTGACCCAGCTCGGATTGCACACGATCACGTTCAGTGTCGTCGGGCTCGATTAAATCGACCCACACCGAGGTGTTGAGTGTGTCGTTGTTGTCTTCCAGTTCGATGCGCGTCAGGCGATCGCGTTCGAGTTTAAAAGCGCTCAGCATAGCAATACTCCCCATTGCAGACTTAATGGGACAAGGCGGCACACCGTCAAGCCAAAGGCAAAACGGGCACGGCAAAGCCTGAACGCGGAAACTTTCGCTTCAAGGGTAAATCAGTGCTGACTCGTGCGACGAGAGTGTAAAGGGAGGTCGCTGATAACCGCTAAGGCTACCCGCGTATTGAGGTAGCCTTAGATGTTATTCCTGCTAAACAGGCGGTTGAGCCAACATCGACTGGGCGCGTCCAAGGCATTGTCCTCTCATGATAATAGTGCGCGCATGTTACGCTGAGACGAAAAAGTCGTCAAGGTAACGCAACGGCGCTACACCGTTTCCAGACGCGCGTAAGCCGCCACCAGCCACTTGATACCCTGGCCCTGAAACGCCACCTGCAAGCGGCTGTGTTCGCCGCTGCCTTCCAGGTTAATGATGGTGCCTTCGCCGAATTTGGCATGGCGCACACGCTGACCGAGCGCGAAACCACTGTCGTTTTCCGCGATCGGGGTACCCATGCGCTGATGGCTCACCGGACGGCTGACGCTGGCGCGCAGACGGACTTCCTCGACGCACTCCTCCGGCAATTCGCCGATAAAGCGCGATGGACGGTGATACACTTCTTTACCATAAAGGCGACGAGTTTCGGCGTAGGTCAGCGTGAGTTTTTCCATCGCGCGCGTGACGCCAACGTAAGCAAGGCGACGCTCCTCCTCCAGACGCCCGCCTTCATCCAGCGACATCTGGCTCGGGAACATCCCCTCCTCCATACCCACGATAAACACCTGCGTGAACTCAAGACCTTTCGCCGAGTGCATGGTCATCAGTTGCACTGCGTCTTGCCATTTATCGGCCTGACCTTCACCCGCTTCCAGCGCAGCATGCGACAGAAACGCCTGCAGCGGCATCAAATCTTCGTCTTCGTCCTGATAACTGAACTGGCGCGTGGCGGTCACCAGTTCCTCTAAGTTTTCGATACGCGCCTGGCCTTTCTCGCCCTTTTCCTGCTCGTACATGATCCACAGGCCGGAATCCTTGATCACGCGATCGGTCTGCACGTGCAGCGGCATATCGGCGGTTTCCGTGGCCAGGGAATCCACCAGCTCGCAGAAGCGCTGCAGCGCCGAGGCTGCACGTCCCGCCAGAGCTTTGTTTTGCAACAGTTCACGCGTCGCTTGCCACAGCGTTAATTGCTGTTCGCGCGCGGTCTGGCGCACCACATCCAATGTGCGATCGCCGACGCCACGCACCGGCGTGTTCACCACGCGCTCAAAAGCGGCATCGTCATTGCGGTTCGCCATCAGGCGCAGATACGCCAGCGCATCCTTAATCTCCTGGCGTTCGAAGAAGCGCATGCCGCCGTAAATACGGTACGGCATGCTGCCTTGCAACAGCGCCTCCTCCAGCACGCGCGACTGGGCGTTGCTGCGATAGAGAATGGCGCAATCCTGCAGCGCGTTGCCGTTCTCATGCCAGGTTTTGATGCGGTTTACCACGAAGCGAGCTTCGTCTAATTCGTTAAACGCGCAGTAGAGAGAAATCTTTTCGCCGTCGCTGCCATCAGTCCACAGCTCTTTACCGAGACGGCCATTGTTATTGGCGATCAAGGTATTAGCCGCTTTCAGGATGTTGTTAGTGGAACGGTAGTTCTGCTCCAGACGAATGGTTTCCGCGCCAGGGAAGTCCTGCAGGAAGCGTTGAATATTCTCGACCTGCGCGCCACGCCAGCCGTAAATCGACTGGTCGTCATCACCGACGATAATCACACGACCGGTATCGCCGGCCAGCATACGGATCCACGCGTACTGGATGTTGTTCGTATCCTGGAATTCGTCCACCAACACGTTGCTAAAACGCTCGCGGTAGTGATTCAGGATATGCGGCTTATTCAGCCACAGCTCATGCGCACGCAGCAGCAGTTCAGCAAAATCCACTAAGCCCGCGCGATCGCAAGCCTCCTGATAGGCCTGATAAATGCGCAGCCAGGTTTGCTCCACCGGGTTGCCGTAGCTTTCGATGTGCTTTGGACGCAGCCCTTCATCCTTTTTGCCGTTGATGTACCACATGCCCTGGCGTGCAGGCCACTGCTTCTCATCAAGGTTCATGGCTTTGATCAGACGCTTGAGCAAGCGAAGCTGATCGTCGCTATCGAGAATCTGGAAATCCTGCGGCAAATTGGCATCAAGATGATGCGCACGCAGCAAACGGTGCGCCAGTCCGTGGAACGTACCAATCCACATGCCACCCTGACTGGTGCCGATCAGCTGATCGATACGATGGCGCATTTCTGCCGCCGCTTTGTTGGTAAAGGTCACCGCCATGATTGAGTAAGGCGAGCAATTCTCTACCGACAGCAGCCAGGCAATACGGTGCACCAGTACCCTGGTTTTGCCACTGCCTGCTCCGGCCAGCACCAGCAAATTGCTGCGCGGCGCGGCGACCGCCTCGCGCTGTTTGTCATTTAAGCCGTTAAGCAGATCAGAAACGTCCATAAGCACCGTTTTGCCAAAGTATTAAAAGGAGAATTGAGAAATGCGGTTTCTCAGCATTCAAGCAACGCACCCTGTATAGCGGTGCTATTCATCGCAGGATGAAGGGTGCCGCTACGATTTGTGCGTCAGACAATGCCCGTATCATCCAGCCATTAGCTGGATGAACATACAGCATTATAGCAGCGAGGTCAGCGATGCCAACTGATGAATTTCGACGTGCGGCAGCAAACGCGCATCGTCAATTTTCATCAGGTTGCCATCACGCAGATTGATCCAGCAGGCTTGCATGCCCGCATTTAATGAGCCGACCACATCGGTGGTGAGATCGTCGCCCACGTGCAGAATATGCTCAGGTGCGATGTTCAAACGCTCGGCCGCCAGCTGGTACATATCCTGCCACGGCTTAGCGCGACCGTGCGGGCCAGCGCGCAGGGCGAACTGGAAGTAGTGATTAATCCCCAACTTTTCCGGACAGGCGTTGCCGTTGGTGATCGCCACCAGCGGCACGCGCTCGCCCAACCACGTCAGCGTTTGATGCGTCTCATCTGGCATCTCGACTTCGCTGCGCCACTGGTGGAACACGCCCATCACTTCGCTGGCACCGGCGCGGGCTTCAGCAGCGGATAAACCGATATTGATCATTGCCAACTCGACCGAGCGGCGACGCCACTCAGACACGTCGTGATAAATTTCCGGCTCACGCACCAGCAATTCGTCGCGCAGCGCCTGATAATCAGCGGGGGTGAATTCACGCAACGCCGGATGAAAGGCCTGCAATGCGGCGTGGGATTCGGCGGTGGTTTTAACGATCACGGGATGGTTGTCATACAGCGTATCGTCGAGATCGAAAGTGATCGCTTTGATCGGGCCCAGCGGGCGGTAGAACTTCATTCAGACTTTCCTCGTTTAGCACGTGGATGTGCCGCGTCATACACGGTCGCCAGATGCTGGAAATCGAGATGGGTATAGATTTGCGTGGTCGACAGATTGGCGTGGCCGAGCAGTTCCTGCACCGCGCGCAGATCGCCACTCGATTCAAGCAAATGGGTAGCAAAAGAGTGACGCAGTTTATGCGGATGAATATGGTTGGCCACGCCCTGCTTAATGCCCCACTCGGCAAAACGCTTTTGCACGTTACGCGCCGATATGCGCGTGCCACGACTGGAGACAAACACGGCGTCATCCTGCGGCGCGAAGCTATCACGCAGTGGCAACCAATGTTTCAGCCAGGTCACCGCCGTGCCACCAATCGGCACACGTCGTTCTTTGCTGCCTTTCCCCAGCACCCACACTTCACCGGCGTCGAGATCGACATGACGACAATCCATGCCCACCAGCTCTGACAAGCGTAAACCGCCGCCGTACATGGTTTCCAGCATCGCTCGGTCGCGCACCGCCAGCGGATCGTTCAGGTCGATTTCCAGCAGCTGGTTAACCTCGTCAACATCCATATTTTTTGGCAGATGGCGGGCATTGCGCGGCGTAGAGATGCCTTTGGCCGGATTGGCGCTTAACATCCCCTGGCTGACCTGCCAGTCGAGAAAACTACGTAGCGCCGACATGCGCAGCGCCAGGCTGCTGGGCCCTAATCCGGCACGACGGCTGCGCGCCGCCAGTTGGCGAACCTGTGCGGGCTCCAGTTGCGCCCATGAGACGATCTTCATCTCATCGGCCATCGCGGTCATCGTCTGCAACTGGCGGGTGTAATTCTTTTGCGTCAACGGGCTGAGCTGGCGTTCGACTTTCAGATAACGCAGAAAGCCCTCAACGGCAGGCTGCAACGGGCTGACGTCACTCATGCGCGTTCAATCCAGCGAGACAGCAGATCCGGCAGCATTTGCGCCAGATGCTGCAACAGTAAGGTGCCCATGCCCGCTTGATAGTGCTGGTTATCGCGGCTGCTGAAAATCAGCACACCAAGTTCACCCCGTTCGCCCATCAACGACATCGCCACCGACCCGATGGCTTTCGCCTGTGGCAACAGCAGCAGTAACTCCGGGCCATTCAGGCTGCCAAGGTAATGATGTTCAGCACCAAAGCGTTGAATACGCAGCGGCTCAAAAGCCTGACGAGAAAGACCCAACTGGGTGAAATCAGAAGGTGCGCCGATGTGCCAGTGGTCGTTGAACACCCGCACATGGGCTCCGGCCAGACCCAATTCACGCGCCCAACGGTGCAGACGCGTTAACATCTCCTGCAAGCTGTCCGCCGCGGCAAGATGGCCTTGCAACCCCAGCAGGCGATCAAACAGTTGATGGTTGGCCGTGGCCTGCTCCATCAACAGCGTGATTTCCTCTTCCAGTTGCTGGATGTGGTTGCGCTGACGCGCCATGTGCCACTCCACCAGCGACACACTGCCGCGCACCGGGTGCGGCACCATCATCTGTTCAACCTGGCGCGCATTGCGAATAAAGAAATCGGGGTTCTGGCGCAGGAAGGCGCTAACCGACTGATCGTCCAGCAAAACCGCGCTGTCGGTTTGCTCTTCGACATTTTTCATAGATGAATAAACCCATCGTAGACGTGTGTGGCTGGGCCGGTCATAAACAGCGGCTGACCCGCCCCTTTCCAGGCGATATGCAGCGTTCCGCCAGGCAAATCAACGCGAACTTTTTCCGCCAGAATGCCTTGCTGAATGCCACAGGCAACGGCCGCACAGGCACCGCTGCCACAGGCCTGAGTTTCACCTGCGCCGCGTTCATACACGCGCAGACGAATGTGTTCAGGATTAACCACTTCCATAAAGCCCACGTTGACGCGTTCCGGGAAGCGTTCATGGCTTTCCAGCACCGGACCCAGTGTTTCCACGGCGGCCGTTTTCACACTCTCAACCTGAATCACACAGTGCGGGTTCCCCATGGATACCGCACCAAACATCACGGTCTGCTCGGCAACACGTTGCAGATACAGACTTTCCGCTTTATTGGCGCGCAGCGGCACTTGCTGGGGATCGAAGTTGGGTTCACCCATGTTAACGCGCACCAGCTCATCGCTGGTCACGCTCAGCACCATGCGCCCGGTTTGCGTACTTACGCGGATGTCGCTTTTATTGGTCAGCCCTTTCAGGCGCACGAAGCGGGCGAAACAGCGCGCGCCGTTGCCGCATTGGGCCACTTCACTGCCATCCGCGTTGAAAATTCGATAATGAAAATCAAGATCCGGATCGTAAGGCGGTTCGACGATCAGCAGCTGATCGAAACCGATCCCCAGATGCCGATCCGCCAGGCGGCGAATCAGTTCCGGCGAAAAAAAGACGTTTTGCGTCACGGCATCCACAACCATGAAATCGTTGCCGAGACCGTGCATTTTCGAGAACTGCATTTTCTGCTCCGCCGGATTACTCATAGAGATTAGTTCGCCTGTGAACCCGATTTACTGGTGACCAAACCGTTAACGTCAGCATCCTGCGCCGCTTTTTGCTGCTGCTCGGTGACCTGCTGATTTTGTTTCGTCGGCTGATCTTTGGGCGGGAAATACAGCGGTCCTTTCAGGCCACAGCCTGCGAGGCTGACCAGTGCCAGCGCCATACCCAGCTGACTTATCATGTGTCTCATTCTGTCTGCTCTTCCTGTCCTTAAGCCTTGGCTGCTTATCATCGCAGTTGACGTTGTAAAAGCAACAGGAAATACCCGCAAATCCGGGCGCATGTCAGAGGAAAAGCCAATCCCACCGCGCGAACGCAGGCGGGATCAGTGCATTTGGTAGCGCGGCTGGAAATCGCCGTTGTCGTTATCGGGTTGCGTCGCACAGAGCTGCGTCAGCGTCTGGCTGCGGAACGGAATCACCTGGAAGCGATCGCCCGCGTGCACAATCTGGTAGAACTGTGGCAGGTTGAAGTTGATAAAGCTGGAGCCATAGGTGAAGCGGTCATGCGACGAAGAGTAAAAACGGCTCACGTCACGCACCAGCTCTTCTTTACTGCCTTCGCAATGGTGATAAACCTCAACGCGATTGGTTTCGTCGAGGATATAGATGTTGAAGCCGCGATCGTCATTGGTGTCTTCAAAGAAAAACTGAATGATGCCTTCGCTGGCATAGCCATTCACCACCGGCGGCAATGGCGTCTGATTCGACTCCACTTTGATCGACAAACCGTGCAACTTGTTGTTGGAAATCGCGCCGTAGAACTCCACCGCATTTTCCAGCTTCTGCACCGATACGCTCATGCGCTCGAAGAACAAGCCCCACGTCTGGCCCGCCATGCGCAGCGCTTTGAAGCGGCCTGGCTCCTGACGGGTGCTGGAGAGTCGCAACTCAATACACTCAGAAACCAGCTGCTGCACGCGGGTACGAATTAAACCGCGCAGATGCTGGCTATAGCAGAACACTTCCACCGTATCCGGCGGCGCGGCATCCTGATGCATTTTGCCGAGAATGGTTTTCAGCGCTTCGATCATCGCCTGCTCACCGCTGAAGTGCAGCGTACGCACTTCATTCCACGAGTTGCGGTACAGCAAATCAATGCTGCCAATCAGGCACTGCTGCTGCTGGCCGAAGCTGAATACATCCAGCTTACGGAAATCGAAATGCACCACCTGATTGCGGAAGGCTGAGGTCGGATCGTGTTCGAGATTGACGATAATCGCCAGATGACGAATTTCGCACGGGCTGTACAACGCTTTTGGCGTCGGTGCCGCTACGCGCAGCGGGAAGTGACTCGACACATCGTTGACCAGCTCCTGCAAGCGCGGCAGATCGCAGAATTCGTTGCCCTTCATATGCAAACGCGTTTTGCTGGTCAGCAAACCGTTGAACCACGCCCACGCCACTAACTTGTTCAGGTAGCGGTTATATTCCAGCGGCTGATGGCTGATGATCGAACTCATGTCCGGCGACTGGTTGTAAAGATACCAACCGGCGCGATTGGCGCGGCCTTCCAGCACATGAATAAAGGTCAGATTATCTTCCGACAGGTCAGGCGAAATCTGTGGGTTCACCAGCGTCACTTTGCCCGGCAGCGCTTCAAACGCGGCATACAGTTTACGCGTCAGCACGCCGATATCCTGCGGGCTGGCACTGACGCTTAAATTGTTACGACGGGCAAAACGGATCAGGTTGCGATAGCTCTGCATCATCGCATCCAGCAGCTCGTTGTGCGCTTCACGCACACGCTCAATTTTCCACTGGGCGCGGTTATCCAGTACCGCAATTTTCTCTTCATCCCAACCCCACTCTTTCACCAGCTGCGAAAGAATCTCGCGACGCCAGCCTGAGCGGTGATGGTGGTGATCGTCACTCGAGAGCTTCTCACACACTTTTAAATAGAAACATCGACGCACCAAATCAAGGCGCGCCATGTCATCAACGCTGGTCAGATAGCGCGTCACGCGCTCCAGCATCATGCAGTAGGGATCGAGGCCAAAGCAGACAATTTCGCCATCGTGCAGACGCTGTTTGATATCCATCGCCAGCAATTGCGTGTTCGGATATTCCCAGCTGTACGCTTCTAACAGCAGGGTTTTCAGCACCGCTTTGTACGGTGAATCGATACTTTTGTACAGCTGCCACAAGCTGGCCCCGAAGTACTCTTCGGCTGACAGCGTGCCGAGACCGCCGAGATCCAGCCACTCATTCGGCGTCAACACGCCTTGTGAATAGAGTGACATGACGTAATCGTCGTAATGATGCTCTTCTTCGCCGGGCACCATGTTCCACAGGATGCGTTTGCCCGCCATACGCACAGCGGTACGGTAGAACTCATCCAGCAGCAAAATATGTTGGGTTGAACCGCAGTCTTCACCACCGAGGCTGCCGCTCTCATTGTGGCGGAAACGGTTCTCGTCGATCAGGAAGAAACTGACTTCCACACCCATTGACACACACCATTTCTGCAACAGCGTACACTTGCGCTGCAGATTGAGACGCTCTTCATTATCCAGCCAGGATTGGTGGCACACCCAGATGTCGAGATCGGACACGCTGTTCTGACCGACAGACGAGGTACTGCCCATCGAATAGATGCCGGTAATCGGACGTTCACCTTTGACGGCAGTGCTGAGATCCAGAGACTGATCGCCTGCCAACTGTTGCAACAGATGCTGTTGGTTTTCATCAGGCGTGAAGAAGCTGACGCCGTGGGGAACGCTACCTTCAAGGTAGCCGGGCATCAGCGGGTGATGATAGTGCAGTAATGTTGGCAGCAGACTGTAGACTTGCTGGAAGGCAGGTCCCATAGCAGCCAGTGCGCGATCAACGCGCAGCTGGTTAATTGCATCCAGTCTCTGTTTCAGTGTCTCAATGTAGAGGTACAAGACGTTTCGCCTGATTGTCCCAGTGTTAAGCACCCTGTTTCCAAAACCTGCCGCTTAATAATAAAGATGTTGGGCAAATTATTGCTGGAAACGTGATCAATCTAACACCTGGAGGATTGACCGTAAAGAAAGTTGCGCTACATGACAGTTTAGCACGTTCCCCATGTAGCCCTGCTTTTTCGGACTTAGACGTCAGATAATGACGCAATAATGCGTATCAACTGACATCGAGGCCTTTTCAATCCGTTGAAACTGACAGCATTCCCCTATCAATGATAGGATAATCGATGAACGATCAAAATGGTTAACAGCATGTTAAACAAAATTTTCAGAATTGCTACCAGACAAAGTCCCCTTGCCTTATGGCAGGCACAATATGTCCAACAGCGCCTGATGGCAGCACATCCGGGCGTGCAGGTTGAGCTGGTGCCCATGGTCACCAAAGGCGACATCATCCTCGATACACCGCTGGCTAAAGTCGGTGGAAAAGGCTTGTTTGTCAAAGAACTTGAACTGGCAATGCTGGAAAACCGTGCCGATCTTGCAGTGCACTCCATGAAGGATGTGCCGGTGGATTTCCCGGAAGGTTTGGGTCTGGTCACCATCTGCGAGCGTGAAGACCCGCGTGATGCCTTCGTCTCCAACCTTTATAACAGCATTGATGAACTGCCACAGGGCGCGATTGTGGGGACTTCCAGTCTGCGTCGTCAGTGTCAGCTCAGTGCGCGTCGCCCTGATCTGATCATCCGCTCTTTGCGTGGTAACGTGGGCACCCGCCTTGGCAAGCTGGATGCCGGGGAATATGACGCCATTATCCTTGCCGCGGCAGGCCTGAAGCGCTTAAACCTCGACGACCGTATTCGTCAGGCGATGCCCGCTGAAATCTCGCTGCCCGCCGTGGGACAGGGTGCCGTCGGCATTGAATGCCGTCTTGATGATCACGAACTGATCTCCTTGTTGCAGGCGCTGAATCACGCCGATACCGATGTTTGCGTGCGCGCTGAACGCGCGATGAACACACGCCTTGAAGGCGGTTGTCAGGTTCCCATCGGCAGCTTTGCCGTATTGGAAAACAATCAGTTGTGGCTGCGTGGCTTAGTCGGCTCACCGGATGGCCACCAAATGGTGGTAGGTGAACGCCGTGGTCCGCGCGAAAACGCCGTGCAAATGGGGATCTCCCTGGCAGAAGAGCTGCTGGATGGCGGCGCCCGCGACATTCTGCGCGACGTTTATCAGGGGCAAACGCCTGCATGACCATTCTCGTGACCCGCCCGGAGCCCGCTGCCAGTGAATTGGTTTCGCGTTTGCGAACCCAGGGAAAACTGGCGTGGACCCTACCGCTGATTGAATTTACGCCGGGTCGCGATTTGCAACAATTGCCACAAAAGCTGGCGGCTTTACGGCCGGGCGATCTGGTGTTTCTGCTGTCACAGCAGGTGGTGCTATTCGCCCACCCGGCGCTTCAGCAAAGTGCCCTCAGCTGGCCCGAAACACTCGACTACTATGCTATAGGGCGCAGCACCGCGCTGGCACTGCATACCGTCAGTCATCTGAAAGTAGACTATCCTCATGCGCGGGAGACCAGCGAAGAGTTAGTGCGGCTCAACCGCCTGCAGCAGGTTAATGGCAAGCGTGCGCTGATTTTGCGCGGCAGCCCAGGCCGTGAATTACTGGCAGAAACCCTGCTGGAACGCGGTGCCGAGGTGGAATACTGCGAGTGCTACCAACGTTGTGAAAAGCATTATGAGGGCGCGATTGAAGGCCGTCGCTGGCGCGATCGCGGGGTTACCACGCTGGTGGTCACCAGCGGTGAGATGTTACAACAACTCTTTGCACTGTTTCCGCCAATTGATCGTCGGGAATGGTTATTGCACTGTCGACTGGTGGTCGTCAGTGAACGTTTGGCTACTCAGGCCGCCGAATTAGGCTGGCAGGATATTGAGGTAGCCGATGGTGCTGATAACGATGCGCTGCTGCGTGCGTTACGCTGAACTTAACAATGGGATGAGCCATAATGACGGAACAAAAAGCCTCCTCCGCCATGGTTGAAGAAACCACCCCTGCGGACACTTCCCCCACGCCAGACGGTAAAAAGCCTCGCGATAAAAAAAGCGATGGCAAAGTACTGAGCGCGGTGGCGATCGTGATTGCGCTGGCGATTGGCGCGGGACTTTACCTCAATGGGAAACATCAGGCCGATTTACAGGCTCAGACAAACCAGAACCTGAGTGAACAGTTGAGCGCCCTGCAGCAGCAACTGGGCAGCGACAAGCAGCAGCTGACGCAACAACTGGATACCGCGAATACGGCGTTGCAGGAAGCGCGAACGCAGCAGGATAACAGCGCCAAAGAGCTGGAGACCCTGCGCGATAAAGTCGCGACGATTTCTGGCAACGACACCCGCACCTGGCTACTGGCTCAAGCGGACTACCTCGTGAAGCTGGCGGGTCGCAAGCTGTGGAGCGATCAGGATGTCACCACAGCAGCCGCGCTGTTGAAAAGCGCTGATACCAGCCTGGCCGATATGAATGACCCGAGCGTGATGAATGTGCGTCGTGCTTTAACGCAGGACATCAGTTCTCTCTCAACGGTGAGCCAGGTCGATTACGATGGCATCATCCTCAAACTCAATCAGTTGTCGAACGGCGTCGATAATCTGCGTCTGGCTGACAATGACAGTGATGATTCACCGATGGATGCCGATGGCGGAGAGCTTTCCAGCTCGCTGCACGAATGGCGTCAAAATCTGGTGAAGAGCTGGCATAACTTTATGGATGATTTCATCACCATCCGCCGCCGTGATAATACCGCACAGCCGCTGCTGGCACCGAATCAGGACGTTTACCTGCGTGAAAACATTCGTTCACGCCTGCTGATTGCCGCCCAGGCCGTGCCACGTCATCAGGATGAAATCTACAAACAGTCGATTGATGCGGTCTCAACCTGGGTGCGCGCCTGGTATGACATCAACGACGCTGCCACCAAAGCTTTCCTCGCACAACTGGATGAGCTGAGTCAGCAAAACATCTCAATGGATGTGCCGGATACGCTGGAAAGTCAGGCGCTGCTGGAAAAATTGATGCAGACGCGCGTGCGCAACCTGCTGGCGCAGCCATCGGTTCCGGCTGATCAACAGGGAGGCTAAGCATGCTGAAAGTATTGGTGCTTTTCCTGCTGCTGATCGCAGGCGTGGTATTGGGGCCGATGATTGCCGGCCATCAGGGCTACGTGCTGATTCAGACCGATAACTGGAACGTGGAAACCAGCGTCACCGGCTTGGTGATCATCCTGATCCTTAGTTTGCTGGTGATTCTGTTCATTGAATGGATTTTACGCCGCGTGTTCCGCACCGGCGTACGTACGCGCGGTTGGTTCACGGGACGTAAACGCCGCAGCGCACAGCGTCACACGCAAAGCGCGCTGATGAAACTGGCGGAAGGTGATTACAAGCAGGTTGAAAAACTGCTGTCGAAGAATGCCGATCACGCCGATCAGCCCGTTGCTAACTACCTGCTGGCTGCCGAAGCGGCACAGCAACGTGGTGACGAAGTCCGTGCTAACCAACATCTGGAGCGCGCCTCTGAGCTGTCTGAAAATGACACCATTCCGGTTGAGATCACCCGCGTACGCCTGCAACTGGCACGTAATGAAGATCACGCTGCCCGCCATGGCATTGACCGTTTACTGGAAGTCGCTCCGCGTCATCCTGAAGTGCTGCGTCTGGCTGAACAGGCTTATATCCGTACCGGCGCATGGGGCGCATTGCTGGATATTCTGCCCTCCATGCAAAAATCTCAGGTCAATGACGAAGCCCATCGTGAGGCGCTGCAACAGCAAGCCTGGCTAGGCATGATGAATCAGGCAATGGCCGATCAGGGTAGCGAAGGTCTGAAGAAGTGGTGGCAAAACCAGAGCCGTAAAACGCGTCAGGAAACGGCGCTACAGGTAGCGATGGCTGAACATCTGATTGAGTGTGATGACCCTGATACCGCGCAAAGCATCGTGCTGGAAGGATTGAAGCGTCAGTATGACGATCGCCTGGTGCTGTTAATGCCACGTATTAAAAGTGGCGATCCGCAATCACTGGAGAAAGCGCTGCGCCAGCAAATCAAACAACATGGCGCAACGCCGCTGCTGCACAGCACCTTAGGCCAGATGCTGATGCGCCACGGTGAGTGGCAACAGGCCGCAGAAGCTTTCCAGCAGGCACTGGCACAACGCCCTGATGCTTTTGATTATGCCTGGTTGGCCGATGTCTATGATCGCCTGCATCGCCCCGAGGACGCTGCTCAAATGCGCCGTGAAGGTCTGCTTCTGACCTTGAAGACTAATCCAAACGCTTGATTTAACGATTGTTACTTTTGTGCACGCCGGGCTTGTCCCGGCTTTTTTTTGCCTGAAGAGTAGCGGAATGGGGGAAATCACAGATAAAAAAACACCTGCCATAAGCAGGTGTAAGATCAGGTCGTTCAGACAACTGATGGTATCCGACTCAACGTAATGTCCTTCTTACTGCAGTAAAGCGTGCGCAATAACTGCCAGGCTGGACAACGGATACCGTAAGGGGCTCTGCATCATTCCCAGGTTTATGTAGCATCAGCAGACATAAGAGGTGGAATGAGCATCTACAGATTTATTATTGCATAAGTCGTGCCAGAGTTGGAGGCGTAGAGATAAGTTATTTTAAATCAGTAAGATAAAGGTAAAAGCTTCTCTCAGGCTAAACAGTGCGTCGTGATTTCGCTACACTCCCCTTATTAACTGTCTCCTATCAACGACAAGCAATGCAAGGAACTGTCAGTCAATTTAAAATCAATTAGTTACGAGTCTCATTATGACGACAACGGCAGTGAGAGTGATTTATAAGGCTGAGAAGCTGAGAAGCTGAGAAGCTGAGAAGCTGAGAAGCTGAGAAGCTGAGAAGCTGAGAAGCTGAGAAGCTGAGAAGCTGAGAAGCTGAGAAGCTGAGAAGCTGAGAAGCTGAGAAGCTGAGAAGCT